>CM036256.1:5590407-5597907 GCA_020698575.1 Bostrychus sinensis | reverse complement strand
GTCAGAGCAGAGGTCTAACATCGTCAGGGAGACTGTTCCAGAGTTTAGCTGCAGAAAACTGAAACACTGCTTCACCGAGTTTAGTCCTGACTCTGGGACCAGCAGAGACCTGTCCCTGAGGTCCTCAGAGTCCCAGCAGAGACCTGTCCCTGAGGTCCTCAGAGTCCCAGCAGAGACCTGTCCCTGAGGTCCTCAGAGTCCCAGATGGTTCATCTGGGACCAACAGGTCAGAGATGTGCTGTGGTGCTAAGCCATGGAGAGACTTGTACACAGCAGAGATGTTTTAAAGTCTGTTCTCTGAGCGACAGGAAGCACTTGCAGAGATCTGAGGACAGGACTAATATGGTCAAAAGGTTTTCACAACAACGAAAAATGAAAGTGCTGAAAGGTTACAACTCAATACTGCACATCACAGTACTATACTTTACAGTAAATGCAGTAACGCAAAAATAATACACAAATAAAACACAAAATACTCTGTTGTAAATACAGAAAAACAGGCCAATTGTCTGTTTGGGTCTGGCCACAGGATCTCATCAACATCACAAGCAATATTTTATAACGCCTTGTGTGCTGAATCCATGCAGTAATCGACGTTACCTCAGTGTCGCCGCATGGCTCTTCCATTGCCTGCAGAAGAGGCACGGGGCATGTGGTTGGGGATCATATACACACCATCTCCAAGAGGAAAAAAAAATCCTCTATAGGGTTTAGGAATGGCAAGTAAGGGGCAAGTATACAACTTCTAACTGATCATGGTTGGTGGAAACTAACATTATCCCAGACAACAACAAACCTGGGCTGCTCTGATCTGTCCTGTAACTGCAAGTGCATCGAGAAATGTGAGTATGTGTTGTAGGATCCTAGTTTGCGAGATGCTGTAGGAGCCCTCGAAGGCTTATGGCGGCACACATTGTGATGTTTCCTCCATGGTGTCCCGGGATGTGCACAATTGCCCTTTGGCCAATTATATTACGACCCCGTCTGGTTTTGCTGAGGTTGAAAGCAGCCTCATCAATGTAAATAAATTCCTGAGGCTGTGCAGCTCCATCCATGTCCAAGATTTTCTGCAACTAAAAAATACACAGCATGGATGGCTGGCATTACTCAGACCTACAGTACTGCACATACACACCGCCACCCCAACACACAAACACACAGGTACAATGGTACATATTCAGTATTACTGTGCTGGATTACATAAATACTGTATTGTAAATGTAAAGGACTGCAGCACTGACCTGGACATGTTTTTGTCCTGATACAGTTCCTCTCAAATGGAACCTTGTACAATTGCTTCAATGTTATTTTGTGCTTTACCAAGACACAGCTGACCGTGGTAAAGCTTACTCCAGTGATGTTGAAGAATACTTGCAGTATTTGTTCCCGTAGCTGGTGGAGACGGATTGCATTGTTTGCTCTGACCATCTCCACAATGGCAAGTTCCTGCTGTTGGGTGAACAGCCGACCACCCCCAGAAGGTCTTCTAGTCATTCTGTAGAAAAATGCAACCACAAATTGTTATTGGTTTGGTTCTTTTTTACAGTACTGTATACTGTAACTGTACTGTACTTGCAGTATAGTGCATGTGATAGAGTAATGTGATACGGTACAGTAGTGTAAATACTGTAGTTACAGTCTGAATGTCCTTATGATGGATGCAGCTGTGAACGGTTTAGCTGTGGGTGGACTCTGCCCAGCGTCCCTCGTTGTCAGGCCATGATTTATCACATGATCCACCAACGTCGCTCTAATATCATCTGAAATATTGTTCCATGCATAACCTCTTCAACCATGTCCTTCTCCTCTCTCTCTTTGTCTTCCTCTTCCTCTCCCTGTCTCCATGCTTGCATACTTCTCAAAAACAACTGAGGCCTATTTGTTTTTGGCTGACAGGTGATCAGTTTTGTACGTAAGTGTTTTCAGGTGTGTGTCTAAGGGTTTTCAATCACCCAATGTGTTTTGTATTTTGAATAGATGTGTTTTCCCAATGGTACCCATGAGATTTCATTTATGAACTGAAGTGTCTTATGTATGAAATAGCGTGTTGTGTGCAAAAGTTTTGTTACTTTGGATCTAAGCATCTACAGAGTCTATAGTGTTCAAGCAACAGGTAAAAACTGTAAAATGCACCTAATTCCATATTTTCTTCTTGGTTCATAGAAATAAAATCACTAAAACATGGAGCCGTTTGTTAAAGGTCAAATACTAACAAGCTCCGAGCTGTCGTGTTGTAGAAGAGTTTGCGTTCTAATTAAACAGCCTCGTCAAGATACAACCATTGTTTTACATACACACTGTGTTCCTAGCACTGATCAAATGTCCTCCTTGTTTTCTCTGCTCCAAATTGTGTTTGACTGTCCCCTAGATGAGTGAATGTGAGGGTGAATGGTTGTCTGTCTGTGTCCAGCCCCCTGCATCACCACCAATGAATTAAATCTGTTAATGTAAAGCAGTATTTCATCACCACGCATTATCAGGAGTGGGACAAAATATCGATTTTGTGATATATCGCGATATTTTGTGAACCGATATTGATGCTTTTTTGTGACGTGATGCATAATAACGGTGCTACAGCGCAGTCAAATGTTACCAAAAGTAATGAAGAACTCTGCCAGGACTGTAGAGGGCAGCACTGCACTTGCTAAGCACACAAATAAAACTATTTCTATATACTTTATGAATAAATATCAGACTGAATGATGGTGGATTTATTACTTTTGGAAACAGAACTTCTGGTTTCTTATTTATTTAAGTCTATAGATTAGTGATGTGAATCAATAGCAAATTATTGATATTTTCGATGCTGACCCATTTAATTCTTGCATAGATACCAATATCAAATGTTGTTGAATGAAAGTGTTCTATATAACACTTTATAAATATTAAAAACTCAATTACTACAGACAAAAAAAACTTTCTTATTTTTGTTTAAATATATCATAGGTTATCTTGTGCATTATATCGATAATCGCCCTATCGCCATATCATGATATTATCGATATTGTGAGCCATGTATCGCGTATCATATCGTATCGTATTCCCAGGCCTATTTATTATAACTTATCTACAGAGGTCTAGGTCTAGGGCATTTGTAGCTTCCAGTCGAATTGAGAAGGCCAGAACTGATGATTAAATGACATTTTATTGAATCCGTCCATGGTCATAAACCAACGTAAGAGCTGGGCAAACACAAAATAATAACGATTAGATTTCCCATACCTTATTTACATAGCTTATACATTAGCATAACTCTTTACTCTTTAGCCTAATCCACAATAACAACATTACAAACATCAAATATGTATTAATATGTTAACCAGTCTTGTTCTCCTATCGACTGTTGCCAAATCTTTTTTAACTTTTCTCCTGCTCATTACCGTTGCTTTTTGCTACGTCTTTTGCGTATTATATCAAGTATACTTTAATGTACACATGCTTAAGCTCTTTTCACAATAAGACTTCCTCTTACAAAGGAAGTTACCAAAATAAAAGCATTAACCTTATGATTTAGACTTAACTTGACTTCGTTGTCCTTTACAGTATTGTTACGTCAAAATAATACTTAAGCAGAAAGTTTGGTGAAAAACTGTTTGGACATAAGGTATATTCCATCTTAAAAAAATAAAAACAATCCTTAAAATGCAATATTCTGAGCCGAGGATGCATAAGCTTTACCTTGGCCTGGTGCCCTGTCCCAGTGACTGTTCTTATCTTGATATTTAGAAGCCGCCCTTCAGCATAATAACTCTGTAAAAGACTGTCCTGACCTCCGTGTTCCCCGTGGCCCTCAGAGGTCGCCCTGACTGCAGATGACCCAGCAGCTCCACTGGCACAGTTACATAAACAAAGCCAGGCTCCCAGCTGATGTAACGGTGGATGTGCTGCGTCGGAAATGTCACGCTCAGAGAAGGGCACCGGGGCTAAGGGGCTTCACTGAGAAACACTGAGGTGAGCGGGACTCCGGGTGTGAGAGGGGAACAGAGGAGGGGGACATTACAGCTGAGAGTAGCTTTATCCTAACATAGACTTCTACTTCAGTAATATTATTTTGAAGTAAAAATATTCTTTCATAAAGGGGTGATATCATTCAAAAATCAACTTTTCCTCTCTTTCTCCCATGTTATAATGTTCTGTCATCAAAAACAGACCTGAAGCTGTGTTTTGTTTCATTCACGGCCATTCTGAGGCCTCAAAGCCCTCGGTTTCACAAGCCCCACCTCTCCCACGAAGCTCCGCCCACTCCAGGAAGCACTGACCAATCAACAAGTCCTCTACTTCCAGTCTGCTCTCATTCATTTATCCAAAAAACAGTGTACAGCTCTGTTTCCACTGATTCCTCACAAACATTTTTCATTTTGTAATAAAATGGCATTATACAAAATGTTTAAGGATGTAAAAAGCTTTTTTCTCTGTTTCTGTTCAAAAGACGGTAACATATTTGCCCTCTGCTGGCCTCTGCTGGTCTCTTCACTTGTTTTTTTATGGCAGCAGTAAAGTAATTATTGGAAACCTTTTCTTTTAGTCACATAATGTTTTTAAAGGTTTTAAAACGTGCTGCTGTTCTAGAGGCGACCAAATAAAAGCACAATATCTTCTTTAAATAGCATTTCGGAAACCCTATCTCAGTGTTTCTCAACCAGGGGTACAGGGACCCTTAGGCGTACGCAAGCAGGGGTTCTTGAATTTATTGCATAATTTATTTCAAAATCAATAAGAAAATATTTGTGATCTTTTTCTATTAAAACTGCCAAAAAATATTATTTTATTATATTTAGTTACATATTTTTAGGTTTAATAACATGTTTTATATGGAGGACCGTGAGCGCCACGTGAAAAGGAATAATGCTTTTATTAAGTTTTTAAAAGGGCCTTTAATAAATGGATTACTAAATACTTTTATTAAAAGAGTTTTTAAAAGAGCATTTAATAAACTGATTACTAAATGGTTTTATTAAATGAGTTTTTAAAAGAGGATTTAATAAATGGATTACTAAATGGTTTTAATAAAAGAAGGATTAATAGCATTATTCATTAATTCATTTAGGAAACCAATTTCTAAATGTATTTATTTTTATTTATCAGATTAGCTTCTCCTTTTAGCTTTTCCGTGGCGTTCCTGGTCCTCCTGGCTAAAGTTAAATAAAATAAAAAGCAAAGCGATGTAACGAGCTCTGTGATTGGTCAGAGCTACTCGCTCTCTGATTGGCCAGAAAATTCGAAAGCTCTATCAAATAAGTTGATAATATGAGTACATATTTTCATTTCAGCTTATTTTCATTGTAACCAACTATATAATTATTTATAAAACTGGTTAAAATGAGCTATGTGCCCGTAGCAGAGTAAAGTTGTGACTTACACTCACGTCTTTGTCCGCCATAGTGGTTATGCGCTAACTACTTCTGCATTCGGCTAAACGGAATGATCCACTGATGATCCAAAAACATATTTATGTCGTACACATCGCAAAATAAAATCACCAAACTAACGTTGCAATGGACTAACGCAGTTTTATTCTTCAAACAAGGGTTTTAGCATTTGTGTGTTAAATATTTCACTAATCGCTGAGTGCGGAGGCGGGATATTGTTGTGTCAATTAACTAAAGCCATCACCCGGCGCACTTTATTTCAGCGGATATAAAGCACACCTGCTGCCTTGAGTTTTTTTTTTTTTTTTTTTTTACACAGTGTAATAGTAAATACAATGCAATGCAAATACAAAAATACATGTAGAGTGTTACATTTACATTGATATTGTGCTGAAACGCCCTTCCTTGTACAAACTCGGGTCACTTCGGCTGAGGACACACCGCTGCTCTAACTCACGAATGTCGCTGGAACAGGGCCCCACAGGCATTAGAGGGCCCCCATACTTTAACATTGTTTACAAATTTGACTGATTCTGCAGCTTTTTTTGTTTGTTTGTTTTTGATTGCCTGTTTATGTAATTTTCAGCTTGCTACTTCCTGTTATTTTTGAGTTAATCTGGAACTGGGGACCAATGCCATTCAGGGTTTTTACTGTCTGTTTACCTGGAGCCCCTTTAGTTGAGTTAGTAATGTTTGCAAGTCAAAAATGAATGCATTCATAAATAAAAAAAAGAACTGTATACTGTGTTAAATTTGACCTGGTGTACAAAATGATCCAGCGACATAACCCCTATCTTGCTTAGGGGCCCAAACATAGTACATGACTGGCACTGGACCCAGACTTGAAAGGGAAAATTTCAAGTTTTTCTACCTTTTTTCAGGCTTTTTGAAATAGTTTTGGACACCTTTGCCCAGTTTTAGACCCTTTTTTTTACTTAAAATAATGTCTTCTGTTGGGGAGCTATTACTTTGACTTTGCAGAGATTGCTTGGATTAGGTGTCTGTCGCCCCCTGCTGGCAACAGTGGGGACTGGACAGAGCATAAAATGGCTAATTAGCACGACAATTAGCAACATGAGGCTAACAGATAGATAAATGAGCTGACTGCTTCGTAGTGACGGAGGTTTAAGGCTGAAATGATCAGAATGAGTCCGGTGACGGTGTCTGGGCTTTAGAAACGCGCAGGAGTCTACGTAGAGCTGTGAGACCGAGCGTTTTCAGCTCTGGAGAAGGATAGCGCCTCAGCATACAGGATTACTCAAACAAAATACTACTTCTGTTTTTGAGGAAACAATATTATAATGTTAAAAGCTCAAAAAAGTAAATTTAGCATAATAGGGGAGCTTTAATTTTAAAACTTTGGAGGTGTTGCAGGGTGAATAAAGTTCCCTGCAGTACCTCTGGTGTATCTTGGTGAAAAACCAGTCTTGCAAGAATGGGAGCACCAACCCATTGTCCTTGAAGTGTCAGGTCTCTCAATAATGCCACATGTCCCACCCAGTTAGCCAGGACAACAAGCCAGCAATGGGTTTATTTCTTACCTTCTTACCTTTGTACGGATACGAGGAGGAGAAAACGAGAGTCAAGCTGAGGGAGGGGGTCACACAGCAGGTCATCTGGACTCATGAGTTTTTACCACAGTGCTTTACTCTGAAATGTAGGAGCTTTGTGGAGAGAAATGACCAAAACCGTGACGAAAAGTTACATTGTTCCCTTTCAAGTGCGAATAGTGTCTGACTTTAACATTTGTGAATTTAGTGACTTTTCAAATCCAGTTTTTAATAACTCCTTTCACTTTCCTGGTAGAACATTTTGTATTGTACTGTGGAGCTGGTGTTTTCTCACTCAGAGACATTTCCCTTCTCCCAAAGTGACGCAAAGAGTTTCTCAATTTGTGGAGGCGAGAAGCTTGACTCAGCCTCAGCCCATTTTTCACTTACACTGATTTATTTCTCCCATAAAAAGTGCAGCCTGCAGACAATGGACAAAATAAAATTAAGTCGCGAGTTGCAGATTGGAAGATGAAATTACTCTGAGTGCGTTTTGTCGTCTGGATGTTCCTCTGCCCTCGGTGGCCTGGTTTGTCTTCATTTCCTGTCTCTCGATCCGTGCTTTGCAGTTTTGGAGTCCA
>CM036256.1:5352907-5585407 GCA_020698575.1 Bostrychus sinensis | reverse complement strand
CAAAATACTACTCCAGGTCTGTTTTTGAGCTGGAAACAACATTAAAACATGATTAAAAAGTTAGAAAAGTTGAATTAGCAGAACAGGTCCTGCTTCTCCTCTGTCAGTGCTGTGATGTTTGTGAGTAAACGCACAGCAGAGGAGCATACAGATGAGTACAAAGTTGTTTTATTATTGGTCTGGAGGTTGGTTATTAGAGCAAGCAGCACGTCCCGCGAAGAGCTGTAACTGAGTTAATGTGCAATAAGCCACCTGCAGACTCACGTTACTGTCTGTGAAACTGAGACGATGAATGGGAGAGAAAATAAAGTTTAATTTCTGTCGTGCTGCTGTGAATGAGAGGAGTCATTAAAATGTCTGACAAGGTGATTGTATAGAAACTGTGGGTGAGCTGTGCTTGTTAATGGTAAGCTGTGAATGTAAATATTTTCATTAACAGTGATTTCTTTCTTTTTATGCTCAGTGCTGACAACAATATTAAGGCAGCAGGAGCGTGCATATAAAGTGAATACAAAGCAGTTTAGGTTGAATGCCTTTTAGTTTAAGGCTCTTTGTTTTGCTTTTTGTAGCTCATGTCAGAGATTCTCAAACTGTGGGGTAGGTACCACTGCTGGTACGTAGGCTTCTTCTGGGGGAACTCAGGGGTTCAGTTCAAGTCCTGATTTAGATTAATTCAAAGCCAGTTTTAACCCTGTTTGAGTCTTGGTTCAGACCTGGTTTTGTCCTGGTTTAATCCTGATTTTGTCTTTGTTTACACCTGGTTTAGTCCTAGATTAGTATTAGTTTAGTCCTGATTTTTTACTGATTTTGTCTTGGTTTAATCCTTGTTTAATCCTGATGTTGTCTTCGTTTTGTCCTGATTTAGACCTGGCTTAGTCACGGATTGGTCCTGGATTAGATATCTTTCTGTTTTATCCCCTGGTGTAGACCTTGGTCCAGGTTTAGAACTGGGTTAGTCCAGGTTTAGGCTTACTTTAGTCCTTTAAAAGCCAGATATTTCTAGTTTGAGACCCATTGCCCTAATCCATCTTTAAGGAGTTGATTCAGCTCATGTAGTATTTTGTATTTGTAGTATTTTTATATACGTATTACTAATGGAGACTTTGGAATAAATACAAAAATAAATCCATGAGATTAGTGGTTCTCAAACTGTGGTATGGGTCCCATTGGTGGTACACAGGAGTCTCACTGAAGTCCTGATTTATTTTAATTTAGAGCGTTTTTGCCTGTATTAGTCCTTCTCTGGTTTGGAAGTTTGGACCATATTCTAGACCTGGTTTTAGTCCTGGTTTAGGTCTGATTTAGATTTGGTTTAGTCCTGTTTCAGACCTGGGTTAGTCCAGATTTAGGGTAATTTTGGTCCCGTTTAAGACTTTCATTGTCTGTTGAACTGGAGTTATGTCCCAAGAGTCAAATATAAATATAAATGATCCACACACTCCTCTTTGTTCCTCGTCCTGTGTCACCTCCTTTCCTCTCCACCCCTCACTGTCAGGACCTGAACTCATGTCCCGCTTCAGGACCTGACCTCATGTCCCACTGTCGTTCCCCAGGAGGTCCCGGCTCAGGAAAGTCCCTCCAGAGCGAGAAGATCGAGGAGAGGTTCGGAGTTCGCCGCCTGACTCTGGGAGATCTGCTCTGTAACGAACTACAGTCCCACAGCAGCAGGGGGCGCCACCTCCGGGACATCCTGGAGAGAGGAGAGCAGCTGCCCGAGGTCAGTGGCACCATTACCACAAAAAATATTATGTTTTATTCATTAATTTGCAGAGAGCTGACTCAAGAACAGAATAAAAAAGTAGATACGTCACTCGGTTATTCATTGTTGACATCGAGCGCCGCTTTGGGCCTGAGGAGTGGGACGTCCTGCACTGCCAGTAATCACAGGGTTAACACTTAGCACTGGTCACAAGCAAAGGGAGAAACTTAAATTGTTGAACGTCAGCGATGTGTAAACTGCGTGTGAACAGCTTTCTCTTTAACCAGCGTCCCAGGAGCGGCTCGCAGATCTCTGCTTTGGATCTGTTAGAGTTCTATTTTTGTCAAGTGTCAAAATAAACTTCCGCTACACTTTCAAAATAAAGGATAATATAAAGACTGGTTTTATCTGGGTTTAGTCCTGGTTTAGCCCTGGTTTAGTCCTGGTTTAGTCCTGGCTTAGCCCTGGTTTGGTCCTGGTTTAGCCCTGGTTTAGGTCCTGGTTTAGCCCTGGACTAGTCCTGGTTTGGTCCTGGTTTAGCCCTGGTTTAGACCTGGTTTAATCCTGGTTTTATCTCGGTTTAGTCCTGGCTTAGTCCTGGTTTTATCCTGGCTTAGCCCTGGTTTTATCCCGGTTTAGTCCTGGTTTAGCCCTGGTTTAGCCCTGGTTTAGTCCTGGCTTAGCCCTGGTTTAGTCATGGTTTAGCCCTGGTTTAGTCCTGGCTTAGCCCTGGTTTAGTCATGGTTTAGCCCTTGTTTAGTCCTGGTTTAGCCCTGGTTTAGCCCTGGTCTAGTCCTGGTTTAATCCTGGTTTTATCTCGGTTTAGTCCTGGCTTAGTCCTGGTTTTATCCTGGCTTAGCCCTGGTTTTATCCCGGTTTAGTCCTGGTTTAGCCCTGGTCTAGTCCTGGTTTAATCCTGGTTTTATCTCGGTTTAGTCCTGGCTTAGTCCTGGTTTTATCCCGGTTTAGTCCTGGTTTTATCCCGGTTTAGTCCTGGTCTAGTCCTGGCTTAGCCCTGGTTTAGCCCTGGTTTAGTCCTGGTCTAGTCCTGGTTTAGCCTTGGTTTAGTCCTGGGTTGGAGCAGGGGTGTTTCTAGACCACTTTTAACTGGGGGCCACACTGGGGCCATCTTTTTTGCCGGAGGGCACATGAGACATTTTGATGTTAAATGACTGGGACTTTTCAAAAAAATAACTCTGATATCATCTTTGTAAACATGATAATGCTTTTATAACGCTCGAATAACCCTTGAAATTAACAATATAATGTGTGAGTTTCATAAGGCATTTAGGACACTTCAGAGGGGTGGCCACTAGGGGGCACAGGCTCACAGTTACAGCGGCACTGGAACCACCCCTGGAGCTCTATTTTTGTGTGTCAAGTGCCAAAATAAACTTCCACTACACTTAAAAAAAATGTCTTAAATATAAAACCTTTATTAACAGCAGAAAACAGCAGTAATATAAACATCGCACATCGTGAACTTTATCCTTGAAGGGGAGAAATGTGACGTAAGCAGAGATTTTACAGGACGACATGGCAGAAGGAGCAGGCCTGGGGCTCAGTGGCCACAGCTTTGTGTTTAGACGGTGAGTATGCCGCCACAGTGCCCCCGGTGTTCACTCGGGGTAACGTAACCAACACAGGTAGATGTCAATAAGGATTTGAAAACTTTAGGAGCTCTCTGCTATGACCACCTCTCCTGACGCCTGGCTGTCTCTGGACGGTGGGAGGACGCTGTGTAGACTCTCTGTCATAATAATAATAATAATAAAAAAGCGTTGGGCATCAGTTTAATGATGGTTCTGTCGTCCTCTGCTTCCTGTGACGAGTTAATGAGAGCTCTGTGCTGACGCTCGCGGGCAGGACACAATGGGCTCAATCAAAGCTGAAACAGGTGCTGCTCCAAAACGCTCAGACCACTCATAATCAGCTGAATATTGTTTTGTATTGTTTTAGTAAAGGACTTGTAAATGGCGTGCAGTTTAGTGATTATTAAGTATTTCTTAAGTGGAGTTGATGTGGTTCTTGTGAAATAACCGCAAAAGATCAGGAACCTCTCGTGCACTGATGGTGAGATTATTTTGTTGTAGGTGCTCAAAAGTCAAAAGTCTACAGAATCTACTGAGAGTCCAGCAGAGACAGACAGTATATCGAGCCAGTTGTTGCGTTTTAATCTAGATTATCGGCAGAGGTTTGAGGTTTGATGCCGATTTTTGGTCAGGCACGAGTAAAGGACCACTAACCTGATGGTTGACGGTTCGATCAACATTGTGTACTGCAGTTGTGTCCTGGGGTAAGACGCTTCACCCACCTTGCCTCTATGAATAAGTGTGTGATTGGGCTCCATAAGGTTTCTTCTTTTTTTTCCCACAGCTGTTTTTTTTTTAGTAGTTTTTCCTAAAGAGAAGGAGGATCTAAAGACAGGAGTGTCCTGGGTCTGTTTAGTGTAGTGTAGTTATTGTTTGTGTTGATTGTGTGTTAATGTTTGATGAACTGTTTGTGAAGCCCTTTGAGGCGACTGTTGTTGTGATACTGGGCTAAACAAATAAAACTGAATTGAATTGAATTGAATTGTGTGTTTGGTGGTGGTCGGCGCAGAATGGCAGTCACGTCTCCGTCAGTCTGCTGTGGTTACAGAAGTAGCTCACCACCACCGAGTGTGGGGAGTGAATGAATAATGCAACTGGAAAGTGCCCAAAAAAGTGCTATATAAGACCAATGCACGGTGTTGGGCATCTTACTTCAATTCAATTTTATTTCTATAGCCCAGTATCACAACAGTCGCCTCAAAGGGCTTCACAAACAGTTCATCAAACATAAACAATAACTACACAAAACTAAACAGACCCAGGACATCCCCTGTCCTTAGACCCTGCTTCTCGGTAAGGGAAAAACTCCTAAAAAAAAACATCTGTGGAAAAAAATGAAGAAACCTTATGGAGACCACACTGAAGGAGAGATCCTCTCCCAGGACGGGGACAGGCAACATGAGTCAGGACTGTTAAATAAAGTCCATTAACTCATCTGTAGCAGCAGGTGGGCCTCATCCAGACAGGGGACTGGGGGTGAGGTAGGGGTCCGGGGGAGTGGGGGTGAGGTCGGCCTGGGAAGTCTGTGGGAGGTGAGGTTAGGGGCCCACAGGTCGGGACAGGAGCACAGATGGGCTCAGATAAGATCTAGAGTCGTCTCTGGAACATCTACCAGCAGCCAGGCATCTGAAACTGTTCAAAAATAAATAAATACGCCGTAAAAAAATCCTCATGAAATGTCTGTGACTTGCCCCAAATAAGTCACACAGACATTTCATGCTAATGTTTTGACGTGTTTTAGACTCGAACATATATGCATTGAATTTTTTAAAGGCACATTTTTTATTCTGAAATTTTGAACACTGAAATAATACAGTGAACATTAGATGCTGAAATTCTGAGACAAAAAATAATTAAATAATAAATTCTGTTGTAGAAATTCAAAGGCATTTAAAATTCAAAATGCAATGAGACCAGTTTGCTTCCATGTGACAGTGTGATGTTTACTCGAGCAACAACTACAGTTCAGACCCATTACCAGGCTCATTTAAATTCCAATACTGCATGCCCTACATTTAACTTTAGGAGAAGCAGCTGCCACTCTCCTCTGTGTGGTGTTAAAGCCTCTTTAAACCATCTCTGTGTGATCTAGAGTCAGATTTACAGACAGTCATTAGCTCATCGGTCAAGGCTGATCAAAGCGTGGCCACTGTTCATAAATGGGCTCGTCCTCTTTGGAACGCTGCCTTTATACATCCAGTCATTTATCTCATTAGACACTCCTCGAATCAAAGCTGGGCTGCTGTAACAGGAACAAGACTTTCTTTAATGAGAGACACTACACAGAGAGAAAATAGTCACCATACCATTCCTTCAACTTGCAGAACTTCGTTAAAGCATGGATTTCTGATATAGAATTCCCTTTTGCAGTGGTCGGATATTTTGGATTTAAGTTGTTCTTGTTCTGCTTGACGTTTTGTTGCTCGTGTGCGTGTTTTTCTTGTTTCTTTCTCACAGTCTGTTTTATGTTCTTTCTTTTCTTGTATTGAAAGATCTTCCTATTTCTCCAACGTAAGTTTAGTTTGAAACATGTCAAGGTACGACACAAAAATATTGGTCTGTCTGGAAGAAATCCATGAATTAAGATCAGTAGAAGACCAAATGAACATATTTGGATTATTGCAGAACTTTGGTTAAAATTCACTGTAACATTTAGAGAATATAGAGTAAAATAATAATTTCACACCAATGTCAAGACATTCTAATAAGCCGAATTGTGGCGCACTCTTTCACATAAAGTTGGACAAAGGCAATAGTTAAACAGAATGTACTGGATGCTCCCATTGGCTGTGGAGAAAGTAAGAGGAGGAGTGTATCGTCTGTTTACTCAGAGAAACAGCACAAACAAATAAAACATAATTAAATATTGGCAGTGCATTCAGAAGATGGTAATTCAACAGTAATAAATCTTTTAGTTACACACCACTGTATTTTTAACACACAGCTAAGCATAACAAGTTGCCCACACATAAAAATAATAAGGACTTTTTATTCTTTCTCAGGATCCATAGTCATCTTTCTGTGGTACGGGGACCCCTAGAGGTTCACAAGCTCATTGCAGGGGCTATCATTTATAGTATGTATTTGGCTTTGAAGACTAAAATAAACCTAAATCAGGATTAAACCAGGAGGGATGCGACATTAAAGAAGGACTAAACAGAACCAAACCAGGTCTAAAACCAGAATTCAACCAGGAAAAAATGGGTCTAAAACCAGAACTAAACCAGGTCTAAAACTAGTATTAAACCAGGTCTAAAACCAGCACTTAACCAGGTCTAAAACAGAACTAAACCAGGTCTAAAACTAGTATTAAACCAGGTCTAAAACCAGAACTAAACCAGGTCTAAAAACAGAACTTAACCACACACACAAAAAAAACAGAACTTAACCAGGTCTAAAACCAGAACTCAACCAGGAAAAAATGGGTCTAAAACCAGAACTAAACAAGGTCTAAAACTAGTATTAAACCAGGTCTAAAAACAGAACTTAACCAGGAAAAAACAGAACTAAACCAGGTCTAAAACTAGTATTAAACCAGGTCTAAAAACAGAACTTAACCAGGAAAAAAAACAGAACTTAACCAGGTCTAAAACCAGAACTAAACAAGGTCTAAAACTAGTATTAAACCAGGTCTAAAACCAGAACTTAACTAGGAAAAAACAGGTCTAAAAAAGAACTAAAACAGGTCTAAAACCAGAACTTAACCAGGTCTAAAACCAGAACTAAACCAGGTCTAAAACCAGAACTTAACTAGGAAAAAACAGGTCTAAAACCAGAACTAAACCAAGTCTAAAACCAGAACTTAACTAGGAAAAAACAGGTCTAAAACCAGAACTAAACCAGGTCTAAAACCAGAACTTAACCAGGAAAAAAACAGGTCTAAACCTAGCACTAAACCAGGAATAAACCAGAGCTAAATCAGAACTTAACTAGGTCTAAACCAATTCTAAAAAAGGTCTAGACTAAGACTAAACCAGGACTAAATCCTGTCCTGCACCACTGCCATAGACAACAACTACATGCACATCTCAGCAATAAGCGATAAAATAAACATTGTGAGTTGTATTTTGTCCCAGGTTCATTCATCTTCCTCTAAAGTCTGTGACATTTCAGATCAGACCTCAGCGTGTGCCTCTCTCTGCGGTCGTCTCTCGGGTTCAAAGACGACTGCCGCGGACCACATCAGTGAGTCACGAACATCGATTGGCCTCAGCTCATAATAAATGTGCAGAGAAACCGGGTCTGGCAGCATCCATTCACTAAAAGGTCTGACAGAGAGGAGTGGTTTAAACACGAGCACAGTTATTATTAATACTAACATTTCAGTTCAGGGGAGGGATGAGTGATTATATGATTGGACTGGACGCCTTTGTAAACGCTCTTGTGTCTTGCCCAAGTGTTGCTGGGAGCGAGGATCAAACTGCCAACCTTCTGGCAGCCCAGTGGCAAAGTGAGACCGAGACCAGACCGAGTCCAGGGTGAACCAAGACCAAGACAAAGCGGAGACTTTCAAGGTTCAAGATTGAGTTGAGACTGAGACTTTTAAGGATCGATGCCGAGTCGAGACTGAGACCGAGACAAACCAAGACCAAACCCTGTGAACTAATGTGGAAATAAAAAATAAAAAAAAGTGGTTCTTCTGATGTGGAAAACTAATTACTCCAAAATTATGAAAAACAGCATTTTCATATAATGTTTGATAAATAAAATCTCAGAGACCGCCACATCAGAGACTGAGACAAAACTGAGTAAAATTGGATTCGACCAAAATCAAGTAAAGCTGCAGCTGAGACCATGAGGTCTCTCAGGCGCTACAACAACACTGTGACCTCACAGCAAGAAGGTCCTGGGTTTGATTCTCAGACCGGACCGGGGCGGAGCTTCTCTGTGTCTGGGTGGGTTTTTTCTTGGTGCTCTGGTTTCCTTCATCAACATCAAACTGCCCAGGTTCATCCTGCAGCTGGGACGTCCTGCCCAGGATCCTGCTTCACAAACCCTGCTGCGTGCTTCTGTCACAGTTCCTCTGGGGTTCCTGTGTACAAATAATTATGCTTTAGTTATTACCAAAAAAAAGGGTTTAGGCTTGACCTAAATGAAATCAGTTATATATAAAAGTAAGACAAGACAAAAAACAAAAAAATACAGATAATTCCCACCAAATAGGCTGGCCAACGACACCAACCATTCTTTCTTTCACCTTCAAATGATTTGATCAATATCTTGTCCTAAATAATTCCATTTTACCATTTCTCTTATATGTTAATTCTTCCATATTATATAAATATTGTACTGAATCAATCCATTTAAAGAGGGGGCTTCTGTTTTTTTTCTAGTTTCGTGTGATTTGTTTAATTGCGGTGCTTCTTAATACCCAAAATATGTAATAATACTCTTTTTTTCTTATTTGGTTGTCTACCAAGCATGAGGTGTCGTTGTCCCAGAACTATACTTTTCCCACAAATTTGCTTTGTTAAGTAAACAACCTGACCCCAGAATGCTTGGATTTTTGCGCATGTATAAAAGATATGAACATTGTTTTCTCCGCACTCTCTCCAACAACACTGTATGTCCTGGGCGTATTTACTCATGAGCAGCGGCGTTCTAAAGAATCTAACTCGTAACTTCCAGCCATATTCCTGCCAGTATGGGGACTTTATAGAAGCATAGATGTTTTTATCTTTTTATCTTATTTATTTCCCCTTTATTTAGTGTTAGTTCACAGGGTTTGATCTTGACCTGGTCCCTTTTGAAGTCTAACGCTGATTTTAAAAGAAAAAAAAAAAAAAACACAATGAGCTCTGTCACATTTTGGCCCGAACTCATAAAAAGAAAATAAGACGATGGAGAGGATTTGTGAAGCTTTTGCCTCCGAGGCTTAGCGGGATTTCTCCGTATTGAAAAATAAGAAAACGTCTTGGGACCAGTCGATATGACAGCTTCATAAAAAGTCAGAGATGATTCAGAGTTTCCCTAAAGCCCGTTTGAATGGAGCTCTGTTTTCTCTCTGAGTTTAAGATATGTATTGATTAAACTCTGTCTTTGCTATTTTTCATTATCTTACAGAAGAGAAACCTGTCAGTGAATAAGTGACTTCAGCATCTGTCAGTGAGCAACACATCTGTCTGAAAAACACTGAGAACTCACTTTTTACCATTCACAATATGTTCAGTTTTATTTTGCAAGATTATTAGCTCTGTTAACTTTATTAAAGGGGCTATATCCTGCTTTTATTCATATTTTTTACCCAGGCTTGGTCTCCTCTAGAAGCAGCACATTTTATAAACTTTAAAAACATTGTGACTACAAGAGAATGTTTTTAATAAGCACTCTACTGATAATGAAACCAGCAGAGTGTTGCAGTCTTTTGAACATAATCAAAGAAAAAGAGGACTTACCTTCCTTAAAGGGCCCATATTATACCTTTATGTGTATTTTAAATTAATTTATGACACCTCTAGATCAGCATCTTACGTTTTGTTTGTCAGAAAACGCAATAGTTATTGAAAAAATCTATATAAAGAAACTCATTATTTGACTCTGTGAGAACAGACGCTCAGATTAGGTCCCTGTCCCTTTAAGAGCCCTCCCTCCCTGCTGTCCCGCTGCTGGCACGCCCCTTCAGCTCCTCACAATGTGTGCTGCTGCAACTGCGGTGGGTTTGTTTGGTTGCTGCAGGGGAGGTGTGAGCTGAACGGAACTGGCCAGGTGGGAGGGGCGTGGTCAGGGGGAGGGGCGTGGCCAGGGGGAGGGGCGTGGTCGGGGGGAGGGGGCGTGGCCAGTGGGGCGTGGTCAGGTGGAGATGGCAGACATCGGTGAAACAAGATTTTCTGTCCTTTCAGGAAGTCACCGTAAATAAATAGAGGATTACTCAAACACAGGCGGGCCCACAGCGCCGTTTGCTGGACAAACACAGGTACTGCAGTTTACTTTAGGTTTTTTTCCACACCTCAGCGTTGTTGTGTAAACAGATTCTTAGACAAGGGGGAAAAAATTGCACCATAAAACAATTTCAAGGAAGCGCTCTTTTTCTTTAATTATGTTCAAAAGACTGCAACACTCTGCTGCCCTCTGCTGGTCTCTGGCAAAAACGTTTTCTTTTAGTCACAAAATGTTTTTAAACTGAACCCGAACCCAAACCAGAGCCTGAACTGGAACCGACTTGGCCCAGGACCGAAATAAAGAAAGACCTAGACCAGGACCAGTACCAAAGTCCGAACCAAGACCCAGACCAGGACCAGCACCAAAGTCCGAACCAAGACCCAGACCAGGACCAGAAGCAAGGCCTGAACCAAGACCCAGACCAGGACCAGAAGCAAGGCCTGAACCAAAACCCAGACCAGGACCAGCACCAAAGTCCGAACCAAGACCCAGACCAGGACCAGAAGCAAGGCCTGAACCAAGACCCAGACCAAGACCGGAACCCAGAGTGGAACCAAGACGATGAAGATGCTGAAGCTCAATAAATATGCTACAGAACTGGATTTACTGTAAATAAAAAAAATTATAATAATAAAAAAAGATCATTATGACAGCAAAGTGAGCTTTTTACTCAAAATTCAGGTATTTTGTACATTTAGCCTACATTTACATTTAGTGAAATTGGTCAAATGCTCCAGGAAATGTGTTTTAGTAATTGGGAAAAACTAATACTCAGTGACAAATAAACTGGATTTGAAGACAAAGGGAAGTTGGATTTTTAATTTTTCTCTGTGGACCTTATCTTCAGCACAAAGGAAACAGAAAGTGAGCCCCTAATCCCAGACTGAGATGAACAAAACAAGAGGCTTGGTTTAAAAATCCTGCCTAAACCACGTCTTCTCCGTCTCCAGAGCGAGGACATGAACTGCGTCGACTTCAGTTCAGAGCAGCGACGACTTCCTGTTGCCTGGAAACTGAAACCACAGTTTTAATATTTTCTGAAATCCCAGATCAAACCCAGCTCGGCGTCGGTCCGAGCACAGAGAGGCGCACTGTGGAGATGTTTTAGCTCAGACTGAGGAGAAACCGTGTCAATGAGTTTTTACTTTACAAAATCTACAAAATTGCAGAAATACACAAAAGAACAAAAAGAAAAATATTATGAATTACACATTACAAACAGATCAGCGATTCTTAAAAAACATCTGTCCTATTATACAAAGACACTATGTACTTATTTTATTTTTTTATTTATATGGGGCAGCGTGTATTAATGAACAGCAGCTAGTGCCATAAATACACCGGATTATAACTCAGAGCTAATTTCCATCCGTAGTCCCCACTCACTCACATTCACATTCATTCTTAATACTGAAAAGAAATTCTCTAAGTCACATAATAATCTCCTTGCCTTTAAAATAAAGAATATTAAATGAAAATAATAATCACTATTTAATTTACTTGTTTTATTGTATATTAAATAATCAAAATAAAAACATCAAAATCACATCTGTTTATACAATAGATTTAGGCATTTTTGCTTAAAAATAATATTTATATTTTAAAAATATTTAGTTTCTCTACATGCATGCATTTTGTCCACTTCCAAGAGAGAGATTTCTGCAAATAAAAACAAAACATTTTATGTCAAAACTCTAGCCATATTAAAATGAATGTACTGAATGTGCAGCTTTCAGATAGAACTGGTTGCTTGTAGACACTGTACCTTCTGATAACCTACAGTTTTTGCCTTATTTTGCATAAATTTCCTATTTTGACCCAATACTGTTTCTTGGAAACTATAGCAATCTGCACTTCTCACTTACTTTTTCTTTATTAGTGACCTAATCATAAAGATATTTACATTTCAGCGTCTGCCTCATTGTGAAGTCAGTGTAGGATCAGGATCAAGTGGCCTGAGTCCCGGTGTCAGCTCAGGGTCTGAATAAGTGGAGTCTGTGTGTTTTTTGTTTAAAACATGACTCTGTGGTGAGCGGCTTCATCACCGTCGTCTCAGGGTCAGCGGTGAAAAAGAAAGGTTGTGTGTTTTGTGCAGGAGACGCTGGAGGAGCTGCTGAGCGAAGCCGTGGCCTCGTCGCTGAGAATGGGGAAAAGTTTGGTGATCAGCGGTTTCCCTCGAGACGAGAGGCAGGCGCAGAGCTACGAGGACAAGGTCAACAACAACAACAACAACAACAACAACAACACAAGCACCAGCTGCACAAACAACAATACAAGCACCAGCCGCATAAACAACAACACAAGCACCAGCCGCACTAACAACAACACAAGCACCAGCCGAATAAACAACAACACAAGCACCAGCCGCACAAACAACAACACAAGCACCAGCCGCACAAACAACAACACAAGCACCAGCCGCACAAACAACACAAACACCAGCCGCACAAACAACACAAACACCAGCCGCACAAACAACACAAACACCAGCCGCACAAACAACAACACAAGCACCAGCCGAATAAACAACAACACAAGCACCAGCCGCACTAACAACAACACAAGCACCAGCCGAATAAACAACAACACAAGCACCAGCCGCACTAACAACAACACAAGCACCAGCCGCACAAACAACAACACAAGCACCAGCCGCACAAACAACACAAACACCAGCCGCACAAACAACAACACAAGCACCAGCCGCACAAACAACAACACAAGCACCAGACGCACAAACAACAACACAAGCACCAGACGCACAAACAACACAACCACCAGCCGCACAAACAACAACACAAGCACCAGCCGAATAAACAACACAAGCACCAGCCGCACAAACAACAACACAAGCACCAGCCGCACAAACAACAACACAAACACCAGCCGCACAAACAACAACACAAGCACCAGCCGCACAAACAACAACACAAGCACCAGCCGCACAAACAACAACACAAGCACCAGCCGCACAAACAACACAAGCACCAGCCGCACAAACAACACAAGCACCAGCCGCACAAACAACAACACAAACACCAGCCGCACAAACAACACAAGCACCAGCCGCACAAACAACAACACAAACACCAGCCGCACAAACAACAACACAAGCACCAGCCGAATAAACAACAACACAAGCACCAGCCGAATAAACAACAACACAAGCACCAGCCGCACAAACAACAACACAAGCACCAACCGCACAAACAACAACACAAGCACCAGCCGCACAAACAACAACACAAGCACCAGCCGCACAAACAACAACACAAGCACCAGCCGCACAAACAACAACACAAGCACCAGCCGCACAAACAACACAAGCACCAGCCGCACAAACAACACAAGCACCAGCCGCACAAACAACACAAACACCAGCCGCACAAACAACAACACAAGCACCAGCTGCACAAACAACAACACAAGCACCAGCTGCACAAACAACAACACAAGCACCAGCCGCACAAACAACAACACAAACACCAGCCGCACAAACAACACAAGCACCAGCCGCACAAACAACAACACAAACACCAGCCGCACAAACAACAACACAAGCACCAGCCGAATAAACAACAACACAAGCACCAGCCGAATAAACAACAACACAAGCACCAGCCGCACAAACAACAACACAAGCACCAACCGCACAAACAACAACACAAGCACCAGCTGCACAAACAACAACACAAGCACCAGCCGCACAAACAACAACACAAGCAGCAGCCGCACAAACAACAACACAAGCACCAGCCGCACAAACAACAACACAAGCACCAGCCGCATAAACAACAACACAAGCACCAGCCGCACAAACAACACAAGCACCAGCCGAATAAACAACAACACAAGCACCAGCCGCACAAACAACAACACAAGCACCAGCCGCACAAACAACAACACAAGCACCAGCCGAATAAACAACAACACAAGCACCAGCCGCACAAACAACAACACAAGCAGCAGCCGCACAAACAACAACACAAGCACCAGCCGCACAAACAACAACACAAGCAGCAGCCGCACAAACAACAACACAAGCACCAGCCGCACAAACAACAACACAAGCACCAGCCGCACAAACAACAACACAAGCACCAGCCGCACAAACAACAACACAAGCACCATCCGCAGAAACAACAACACAAGCACCAGCCGCACAAACAACACAAGCACCAGCCGAATAAACAACACAAGCACCAGCCGCACAAACAACAACACAAGCACCAGCCGCACAAACAACAACACAAGCACCAGCCGCACAAACAACAACACAAGCACCAACCGCACAAACAACAACACAAGCACCAGCCGCACAAACAACAACGCAAGCACCAGCCGAATAAACAACAACACAAGCACCAGCCGCACTAACAACAACACAAGCACCAGCCAAATAAACAACAACACAAGCACCAGCCGCACAAACAACAACACAAGCACCAGCCGCACAAACAACAACACAAGCACCAGCTGAATAAACAACAACACAAGCACCAGCCACACAAACAACAACACAAGCACCAGCCGCACAAACAACAACACAAGCACCAGCCGCACAAACAACAACACAAGCACCAGCCTCATAAACAACAACACAAGCACCAGCCGCACAAACAACAACACAAGCACCAGCCGCATAAACAACAACACAAGCACCAGCCGAATAAACAACAACACAAGCACCAGCCGCACAAACAACAACACAAGCACCAGCCGCACAAACAACAACACAAGCAGCAGCCGCACAAACAACAACACAAGCACCAGCCGCACTAACAACAACACAAGCAGCAGCCGCACAAACAACAACACAAGCACCAGCCGCACAAACAACAACACAAGCACCAGCCACATAAACAACAACACAAGCACCAGCCGCATAAACAACAACACAAGCACCAGCCGAATAAACAACAACACAAGCACCAGCCGCATAAACAACAACACAAGCACCAGCCGCACAAACAACAACACAAGCACCAGCCGCATAAACAACAACACAAGCACCAGCCGCACAAACAACAACACAAACACCAGCCGCACAAACAACAACACAAGCACCAGCCGCACAAACAACAACACAAGCACCAGCCGAATAAACAACAACACAAGCACCAGCCGCACAAACAACAACACAAGCACCAGCCGCATAAACAACAACACAAGCACCAGCCGAATAAACAACAACACAAGCACCAGCCGCATAAACAACAACACAAACACCAGCCGCACAAACAACAACACAAGCACCAGCCGCATAAACAACAACACAAGCACCAGCCGCACAAACAACAACACAAGCAGCAGCCGCACAAACAACAACACAAGCACCAGCCGCACAAACAACAACACAAGCACCAGCCGCACAAACAACAACACAAGCACCAGCCGCACAAACAACAACACAAGCACCAGCCGAATAAACAACAACACAAGCACCAGGCACACAAACAACAACACAAGCACCAGCCGCACAAACAACAACACAAGCACCAGCCGCACAAACAACAACACAAGCAGCAGCCGCACAAACAACAACACAAGCACCAGCCGCACAAACAACACAAGCACCAGCCGAATAAACAACAACACAAGCACCAGCCGCACAAACAACAACACAAGCACCAGCCGCACAAACAACACAAGCACCAGCCGCACAAACAACAACACAAGCACCAGCCGAATAAACAACAACACAAGCAGCAGCCGCACAAACAACAACACAAGCACCAGCCGAATAAACAACACAAGCACCAGCCGCACAAACAACAACACAAGCACCATCCGCAGAAACAACAACACAAGCACCAGCCGCACAAACAACAACACAAGCACCAGCCGAATAAACAACAACACAAACAGTGAAGAGAGAAACAAAAGAAACAGCAGAGAAAGAGAAAAATGTCACTCAGAGACATAGCAGCAGGTGAAAGAGGAATACTATTTTTTTTTTGTAAACATAATAATAATAATAATAATAATAATAATAATAATAATAATAATAATAATACATTTTATTTATTAAGAGCCTTTCTAGATTCAAGGTCGCCTTACAACAAGAAAAAAACAGAACAGCAATAAAAGACAAAAAATACAATTAAAGCAAAATACAGGAAGGAGAAGTGCATTAACATAAAATATAAAGTAAAATAATGTAATGCAGTAGTAGTTTATATTATATTTTTTATTTTATTAATTTACATTTTTATTTAGGCAGGAAGATTATTATTTACTGTATATATTTTTGGATATTTTAAAATTGAGTAAAAAAAAAAGTTGTAGAATATAGAACTGAGGAGAAGTAGTATTTCCAATAACTAGGGTTTTGATGATACAGTTACTATGTTAATGTATACATTTTTTTCCTACGATAAAACTATATCGATACACATTACCTTGTATCGAATCGTATCGTTTTCTAGGTGGTGTGTATCGATACACATGGGGAAATGATATCGGAAATATCAATATTGGAAATTTGCATGTTAAAATAAAACCAGATGCAGCTTTTTGGATTTCAGTTTCGTGTTTTTAATAGGGATGGAATGATTCGTCGTAAATCGGCTATAAATAGATGCAAAAGAGAAATGAATCGGTGTGGAAAAAACTGAAAGTAGCTTGTTGTTAGCAGCGAGCTAAAGCAAAGCTAAGTGGCTAACAACAGGATGAGAGTAGAAAGATGTTAATAAAAGTCACTAACAAATTATGCTATGTATTTTTGTTATTTTTACGTCATTGGTTTAATATTTACTTTTTTAATTACATTTCAATCAATTTAAGTTTGATGAAGAGACACAAAAAAGCTATGTAAAAAAATATTTTGCTCATAATTATACTGCAAATAAGTCTGTAAATAAAAAAAAACGTGAACAGAAAATCATGAATCAAATCAAATTGTGACTTCATTGCATCGTTACATCCCTAATTTTTAATAAAATAAAATGTTATATTAAACTTTTCTTCGCGCTCTGTCTGTTGCAGTGCTACATTTGAGAGTAAACTTTTATGATTTTTGGCAGAAAGTTATCGATTATTGATATGAAAGTGTTGAATCGTATTGAATCCAAATGAGGCAATATCGTTCCTGAATCATATCGAAACAATTCTAATCAATATTTATCGTATCATTGCAAAAACGTATCGTTACACCCACAATAATAACGTACTGTAAGTATTTCTTTGTGCCAATAATACAGATGTTTTATTTGGCCACTTTTTGAAGAATCATGAGTGAGGGGGGTAATCATGATACGACGAGGAATTAATTAATTAGACGGCTGAATTTTGTCTTTAACTCCTTTGTTAGTTAAAGAGAACCATGTTTAATCTCCAGTCTAATTCTTGCTTACCAAAAACATTCAGAGATAACGTGTCGCAGTTAAAAAGCTTTACGGAAACAGTGGGAGGATGAACTGATGTAAGACCTGCTGATAATGGTTTATTGTTTTAATTTGTGTGGGACGGACAGCAGCAGTGATCCGTCAGCACAAAGTCTGTTCATTCATGTGTTCATCGCGGTCCGTCTGTGTGCGGATGCAGGTGGGGGAGCCGAGCCTGGTCCTGTTGCTGAGCTGCTCCCCTGAGACCATGAGCCATCGGGCGGGGCAGCAGCGGTGCGGGACGGACCGAGACAGAGAGGCGGCCCAGAGCAGGAGGAGCGAGGGCTTCATCAGAGACAGCAGAGGGGTCACAGAGCACTACGAACGCAAGAGTCTGCTCCGGACGGTAACACACACCAACACAGAAAGATATATGAGACAGATATACACTTTTCTGAGGCACTGTCCTTCTCCAGAGCTGAAAACGCTCGGTCTCACAGCTCTACATAGACACGTGAAACCAAAAAAGTGCTCCTGTGTGTTTCTAAAGCTCAGACACAGTCACCAGACTCATTCTGATCATTTCTGAGCTTAAACCTCCGTCACTATTCATCATTTATCTGTCTGTTAGCATCATGTTGCTAATAGCCATGCTAAAAAGCCAGTTTATTCTCTGTTTGGTCCCTATTGTTACCAGCAGAGGGTGACAGACGCCTAATCCAAGCGTTCTCTGCAAAGTCATAGTAACAGCTCCCAGAAAGAGGTTTTTCATACATAAACATTATTTTAACCCTTATTCCCCAATTTTGTCACAAAACATCATAGAAATATGTATACATTTATATTTTTCTACTTTTTTTGGATCAATCTTTTAATTGACTTGTGCCCTGATCATAAATACCAAATATTTAATAATTTTCATAATTTCAACCCTTTTTATGCCACTGTATGTAACAGTATCTATTTTTTATTATTTATTTATTATCTATTTCTATTATTTTTATAATGTTTTATTATTAAAAACACTCACAAAAATGCAAAGTGGAAATGCAAAGTTTTTTTTTGTTTTTTTTTTGTGTGTGTGTGTGTGTGTGTGGGGGGGGGGGGGGGGTCACTAACATCAAGATCACTAACAACATTGGTTTTTAGGGATAATTTTTTTCTGTGCTATTTACAATTTAAAATCCAACTCCCATTAAAACTGGTTGCAACTTTTTGTTACTACAAAAAAAAAAAAAAAAAAAAAAAAAGAAAATTATGAATGTATAAATATTTCTAAGTTTTCTATTCTATGTTTTGTGATGAGGACACTTTTGTCTCAGGACCAACGTAACAGATTTGTGATTTGTGTTTAGAATACCAACAAAATACACGCCTGAGACACATTTTATAGAAAAGTTACGAACCACTGCAAAATTATCAAGCACATAAACTTTGAAAGGACATTTTTGGGGTTAAGGGTTAAGATATAAACCATGAAACAGTAATGCAGTCTAAAACATTCTCAAAGTAGAGGGCTTTTAATTTTGTAGGTAGCCGTCTTAAGCCTTGCAGTTTGTTTACTAATTTAATTTCCTGATTGAAGTAAACACATTAACAACGCTGAGTGAAGGTGAAGTTAGAGCCACATTTGTGTCTTTGAAGCCTGGGTGAAGTGAATCTTGTTTGTGTGTAAATGTCAGGTGTTTGTTTGTAATTCAGAAATGCCACAAATGCAGTCGCCTCCTCGCGTCTCGTCTTTTAAAAATGTGTCTCACGGCGGCCATTTTGTGCCTTCCTCCTGCAGATCGACGCGGAGAGGTCGCCGGATGAAGTCTTCGCTCAGATCTGCCAGGCGCTGGAGACCGTTTTCTGAGTTTTTCTGACAGTTTTTTTGGATCCGACCAGTACTCGCTCTACAGTCTGTGAAGTCATGAAGGCTACTCAAACTCTTTTCTTCAACGTCGTTCAAAGGATTTTTCTCAACACTTGCACCAGATATTTAAGAGCGTGTTTACACTGAAGCGGGACAGGTTTAGGACGGTACAGCCTGGTTTTAAAGGTGTTTCCATTGCTCCAGAGCAAAAAGCTCGCCTCTTAAAACGATTTTGATTGGCTGGCAGGACGAAGTTTGGGTTAGTAGACTGCTTAAAGCTCCCCAATTCTGCTAAATCAACTTTTTTTTTTTAGCTTTTAGCCATGTTATAATGTTATTTCCTTCTCAAAAACAAACAGAGTAGTATTTTGTTTGAGTAATCCTGTATGCTGAGGCGCTGCCCTTCTCCAGAGCTGAAAACGCTTGGTCTCAGCTCTACGTAGTCAGGTTTTCTAAAAGTTTCTAAAGCCCATACACCATCTTTGAAGTTGTTCTGCTCATTTCAGCCTTAAACCTCCGTCACTACGAAGCAGTCAGCTCATTGATCTATCTGTTAGCCACATGTTGCTAATAGTCGTGCTAATTAGCCATTTTATGCTCTGTCCAGTCCCCACTGTTGCCAGCAGGGGGCGACAGACACCTAATCCAAGCGGTCTCTGCAAAGTCAAAGTAATAGCTCCCCAACAGAAGACATTATTTTAAGTAAAAAAAAAGGTCCAAAACTGGGCAAAGGTGTCCAAAACTATTTCAAAAAGCCTGAAAAAAGGTAGAAAAACTTGAAATTTTCCCTTTCAAGTCTGGGTCCAGTGCCAGTCATGTACTATGTTTGGGCCCCTAAGCAAGATAGGTATGGGGGTTATGTCTCTGGATCATTTTGTACACCAGGTAAAATATCTAGCTCGACGTAGTCACGTTTTCTAAAAGTTTCTAAAGCCCATACACCATCTTTGAAGTTGTTCTGACCATTTCAGCCTTAAACCTCCGTCACTACGAAGCAGTCAGCTCATTTATCTATTTGTTAGCCACATGTTGCTAATAGCCATGCTAATTAGCCATTTTATTCTCTGTGCCTTCCCCACCAGCGCCAGCAGAGGGCGACAGAGACCTAAAAAGCCCAGTATCACAACAACAATAACTACACTAAAGTGTCCCAGGACATCCCCTGTCCCTCTCGGTCAGGAAAAACTCCTAAAAAAAAAAACCCAGCTGTGGGGAAAGTCAAAGTAACAGCTCCCCAACAGAAGACGTTTTCCATACACATACATTATTTTAAGTTATAAAACATAAAATACCAATGCAAAGGTGTCCAAATTTATTTTAAAAAGTCAAAAAAAAGAAAGAAAAAAGCAGAATATGGGACCTTTACATGGAACCTGTAACATGTGGGACTAGTCGTTGATTTTTCATTTTAGAAAGCACTCCTGTGACAACTAAAGCCAGGAGACAGAACAAAGCAAAGCACAAATCTGTCCACAGGGTTTCTGCATGGCTCCAAAAGCTCAATTTAAGACTTTTTAAGATTATTGTTGAAGAAAATGAAAACCCATTTCATAAACCTGCAGTGCACAAAAGTCTGCGTCATAAACGTGGCCGGGTCGTTTCACTGTGACGACTGACGACAGCGAGAGCCACAGAATATTTGGTTCTTGAGACGGTAACACACCTTGGTTACAATAAAAATACATGACATATTTAAGTCGTAGTACTCCACATCTCAGCAAATTTAAGACTTTTTAATGTTTTAAATTCTGATTTTTAAATGTAAGCCTTTTTAAGACCCAGCTGAAACCCTGCAGAGGTTACGAGGGAGGAGGAGAGCTTTTCTAAACAAGAAACTCGGGCCTTTAATGATGCGCCTATGTTACAGAAGCTCAGTTTAGGCTGGAAACACAGGCCTCTTCAGTGACTAACTGTCCCGTCCCGTCCCGGCTCGGTGTAGACACGCCTCTCTCATCGACTCCAGTGGTCTGCATGTTCCTCCAGATGTTTTCACAGTCGCTGAATCTCTGTGGTGTTCGACACAAACGAAGCGAACATCGTCTCTGCTTCACTTTTATCTGCCTTGTGTCTCATGAAAACGCAGACGAAATACAGTGAGGTTTAACATCCGGGTCAAAGGCTTTTTTTTTTTTTTTTTGGTCTTTTTGCATCCTGTATTTTCATCATTCACTAAACATTGTACTCAAGTAGAAGTAAAAAGTATGTTGATTAACCTTTTAGTTTTGCCTGAAAGAAGAATAGTGTAGCTTTTATGTTTTCTGTTACATTTTCTCGTTATAATGAGTTAATTCTATTTGTGTGGTGCGTAACGATACAGTAACTGTATCGATGTATCATTTTTTTTTCCTACAATACAACTACATCGATACACATGACCTTGTGCAAATCGTATCATTTTCTAGGAAGTGAATATCGATACACATCGATAATATCGAAAATACTGAAATTAGAAATTTGTATGTTAAAATAAAACCAGATATGGCTTTTTGGAGATAAATTTTGTGTTTTTAATTAAATAAAATGTTATATTCAACTTTTCTTCGCTGTCTGTCTGCTGGACATAATCAACCCCGGCTGCGGTGCTGCATTTGAGAGTAAACTTTTATGATTTTTGGCAAAAAGTTGCTGTATTAATTATCGATACAAAGGTGTTGAATCGTATCGAAACGTATCGTTCCAAATTATCCAATATCGTTCTTGAATCGTATTGAAACACTTCTAATCGATACATATTGTATCATTGCAAAAACGTATCGTCACACTCCTATTTTCCCAAGATTATGACTTAATTCTTCTTAATTCATCTTCTTATAATGACGCCAAAAGGAGCTTATCGCTAAGAGTCAATGTGCCGTATGAACTCTTCTAAGTCTCCAGATCCATGGTCTCTGTCGTCTGCAACTTTGTCCAGATTTTGGGTTTTCTAGTGGTAACGAGAAAATTGACTGAATTAACAGAACTTTACTTGCTATAACGAGAAAATGGGAAGAAAAAAGCTATGACCGTACGGAAAACTTAACTACATAATCTGTAGTATTAGGGCTGGGTACTGCTTTTTTTGATACCAGCAGCGGTGGAAGAAGTTCTCAAGTAAACGTAAAAAAGTAAAAGTATTTCACACAGATTCCAGAGCTAATGAATGAGTTAAATGTGAAGGATTTTACTAAAAACTAAAAGTTAACAGTGCAACAGAAGAAACTGAATCTGTAGGTGAGGTTTTTCTGAAGAGTACGACTTTACTGAATCTTTTACACTAAAGTACTGCGTCTACAATGACCACACGGCCAAAAATACATGATTTTAAACCAAACTCAAAATACTTTTTACTTCAAACCAATTCAAAAAAAGAAGTGGAGCAAAAAGTACAGATACTTGCTCTAAAATGTAGTGAAGTAAAAGTAAAAGTACCCCTTGTAAAATTTACTCAAATAAGTACATTTTTTATGTATCTGTACTTTAGGTAAATTAACTAAGTACTTTTACTATTTTGATACCGATACCTGAGCGATACTTCATCTTCTACAATCATAAAACACAATAATATTCAATAAAAGACACATTTTTGGAGTAAAATTCTTAGCTGTAAGTTAAAACCAGTAGTTTGTATGATTTATTCTGTTATTTATTTGATTCATGCAAAGGAACATTAAAGGTCCCACTAGGTATTGAAACTTGGTATTGAATAAAAAAATAAAAAAATTTGGTACCAGTAGTATTTTAACTTTTCTTTCGATACCACAAAGGTTTTGTTTAACAGTACCCAGCTCTATACAAGCGCTGCATGAACCACGGAAGCAAAGGTTTGTGTTTTTGAGAGAAATATTTCCAGCATTTTTTTGGATATTTGCGCATTTTGGGATTTTTAGTTTGACTTACATCTCATAAAATCAGAAATAATATCACACAGTTTAAATTTATATACAGTATTTTAGTTTCTTATTTTTAGGTTGCTCCCTTTTTCATTCGACGTCACTATTCCCAGAATGATTTGGCAGATTTTTAGTTGTTTTAGCCTTTTTTTTTATGCCAGATGCCCTTCCTAGCCACATTCTGTGACTGGAGTAGACAATGTGGGTGAAATAATTTCCACAATATCTCCTTCAGTGTGTCCCTAAACCTTACAAACTCTTCTACTTATCATCTGCCATTTGTCACAAAAAACCTTTAATTATAGCAAAATGGTTTATTTTTATTTTGTATAAAGACACCATTACGTTAAGCCTTTGTCCCGCTGTTAAAAACCTCTGTGTTGTTCCCTGTTGTGATAAAAAGCCTGTATTTCTCTGTGTTTCCCGGCGGAGCAAAAGTCAGGGCTGCCACCGTTTCCCAGAAGTGAAAATGTCAGATTTTTTTTTTTACAGTGCGTTCACGCTCTCCCGCAGCACCAGGCTTTATATAGTAACAAGCATGCCACTGTTATGATCTTAACCAGCTTTGTTTTTCTGCCTTTTGTGCAAATGGAATAAAGCGCCAAGGTTTTCCTGAGGAGAATATAATCACATTTGTATGTTTCCGTTGTACAGGTGCTTGTTCCAGTCGGGTCACTTCAATAAACAGTCAATAAAAAATAAAAAAACTGTGCATTTCCAAAACAATGGAGTTGGTCTTCAGTCTGCTTCAGTGTGTGGTTTGTTTCTGGGGAAGGGTCAGACAGAGGTAGAAGAGCGCCATCTGCTGGGAGGAGACGCTCAACAACAAAGGAAAGAAAAAAAATCAAACATACAATTGGATATTCACAACTACTTTATATTTACTATTTAACCCTAAAATCCCAATTTAAAAAAGTTAGTTTGCTCCTGTTCAGAGACAAAAATGTCACAAAATATCATAGAAATAATATACATTAAGATTTTTTTACTTTTTTTGTATAAACCTTTTAATCAACTTGTGCCCTGATCATAAATACCAAATATTTAATTCATTTCAGAATTTTAACCCCTTTTTTGCCTGTATATGGCACTTGTATATATTTATAAATATATATTTAAATAATCAATGAAAACTGGATTTTTCTTGGGTGGATTATTACAGCCTTGGGTCTGTCAAGATATTTTTCTCCTTTGCTGTGTAGAATCCAAAAAACAACTCAAATTAAAACTGGCTGTAACCTTTTATTACGAAAAAATAAAAAAATAAAATAAAACAAAAAATAAAAAAATCCAAAATCCATTGAAATAAATGTTGGTGACCTTTGGCCAACCCAAGGCTGTAATAATTCCCTCTAAAAAAAGAAAAGTCCACTTTGTTTTAGAATATTACAAATATTTTGTTTTTTGTGTTTGTTTTTTGTTTTTTTACAAAAAAAAAAAAAATAGCTGCTACTACACACTCTGGGATAAAAAGGGTTACAATTGTGAAAAAACATATATATTTGATATTTATGATCAGAGCACAAGTTGATTAAAAGATTTATGCAGAAAACATAATATATACACATTCATATATAACATAAACATAATATGAATGTATGGTATTTCTATGATGTTGTGTGACGAGGACAGCAGATTAACTTCAGTGTAAACATGAAGTAATATTAGATTTGTGTTTAGAAAATCAACATAAGTGATAAAATACACACCACGTTTCAGAGAACAAGAACCAAAGTTATCAACAAAATAAACTTTGTAAAGAACACTTTTGTCCTTATTGGGGCAGAAAGGTTAAAATAAAAATAGGATACTGTGTGTTGTTACTGCTGCTCATCACAGACTACGCTTCAGATGATGCATGGTGCGGAGAAAACTGATAAGAAAATCAGTAATGGCATATGTTTATATAAAGTGGTTCCAACTGGAGGGTCAGGACCTAAAAGTGGGTCACAGGGAGGTTAAATATAGTTTCCTAGTTCAGATAACACAAAATATTGTTTTAATGACATAAAATGGTGACATAAATGTGTCCAAAGCAGTGAAATAGTTCATAATTTCTGTAAAAAGTGGGTCACAATAAATGATCAGCGATAAAATTGGACCCACAATCAACCGAGAACTACACATCATAGCACTAATGGGTATTTTAATAATAATAATATAAACAGAGGCCGGTCAGTCTCAGGGCAGACACAGATGGACGTTCATTCACTCTTTTTAACTTATTTAACTTCACCAGTTCACCCAGGTCTTTGGACGGTGGAAGGAAGCTGGAGAGAACCCACAGTAGGACTGCACAATATATCGCAAAATTATCGTTATCGCAATATCAGCAAACGCAATATCCGTATCGCAAGAATCTAAATATATCACAATAACACTGTGGTCTTCCATCTGACAGAGATTTACACTGAAGAATCATTTTCCACCAGAGCCTTAAAAGAACATGTGTTGTGACTAAATAAAAATGTTTAAAAAGTCCAGTTTTAGTGGTAATTTAATTAATTTAGTCACAGCTTAGCCTTGTTTTATTCCTGGTTTAGTCTGTGTTAAGTTTTGATTTTGTCGCTGTTTTGACTTGTAAATACAGGAACTTACATTTTTGTGAAATGTAGTGAATTTAACTTACTATGTTCAAAAAGTAGGCTCTATTTTCAAATATCGCAATAATATCGTTATCGCAATTTTCAACATAGTTATTGAATATCGCATGTTTTCTCCATATCGTGCAGCCCTAACCCACAGTAACTCGGAGACGACATGCAGACTCCTCCAAGAGATTGTGTTGGCCAGCCTGGGAATCTAACCCACAATCTCTTTGCTAGGAAGCAGGAGCACTAACCACTCTGCCATTCCCCACAAACTCTCAGTCATCCAGGAGAATTTAGTAAAAAAGGTGAGACAAGAAGATCATCTACAATAATAAAAGTGCTTTTCTAGACACTCAAAGTGGTTTTGGTGAATTCTTCCTTCCCTCCTCAGTCACACTCTGAGGTGGTGAGCTTCTCCTACAGCTGCCCTGGGACAGACCGACAGAGACGTGGCTGCCATTCTGCGCCTAAGGCTGCTCGAGCCGTTATACTTTTGGCAGCTCGGTTAAGCGTCTGGAGCGGTTAGATGTGGGCTCTGCTGCCAGAGAATCCTCACTCCAAGCCAAAGAACAGAAATAAAAGGGAAAATGTTCTTTTAAAGCGCCACCAACACATTCACACACCAGGGCAGGTGGGCGAGGTCTTGCCCAAGGACACAACAACAGTGAGCAATGGTAAAGGGAAGCTACCCACCAACCTTCCAGTTAGTGTAGAACAGCTCGACCTACTGAGCTACTAATGTATAATGTAGAGTAAATCCTGTCTAATTTAGCAGTACAGAAAGTGCTGCAGTCACCTCGGTACAACCTCAAATAAACACAAAAGGTTTAAAAAGAAGTCATCTGGGCTTGGTTTTTAAAGACGTTTCACCTTCCAGTGTTCAACAAGTTCAACTTACTTTTTACTTCCTACCTTTTTATGAACATTGTAGAAGAAAATTACCATATTTTCTGGACTAAAAATCACTTTTTCCATCGTCTGGCTAGGGGTGCGACGTATACTCAGGTGTGACTTATATTTTAAAATATTTCAGGTGTTGGTTAGAGGGCGCTCTAGGCTTGTGTACCAGCATCTGCTGCACCTGTACCACTGACAATTTAAAATGTAAACATTACCACTAACAACTTAGGCTATAAAGACAACTGAGAAAGAGCGGAATAATTGGAAATGGAACTGATGCTGAGTCTGACGACAGCCACGCAGAGGAGGAAGCGGCGCTTCGTCTACCTCCGGAGTTGGTGGAGTTGTTCAGAAGCGACACCGAGGATGAAGAATTTAAAGGATTTAGCGATTAGGAGTGAGATGGTGAGTTTGGTGAACTTGTTATATTATGTTCTTTATGCTATAGTTATGTGAATAACTGTTAATATATTACGTTAACATACAAGACACCTATTCAGTCCGTTGTTTATGCTTCATGTAGCTGAATAACCATCAATGTGTTACGTTAGCAAACCACACACCTATTCAGCTGTTGTTCTCTATTCTATTATTACTATAACTTGCCTTTCAACATGAAATGTCTGTTCTTGGTGTCAGATTTTGTAAAATAAATTCCCCCCAAAAAATGCGACTTATAGTCCAGTGCAGCTTATATACGTTTTTTTCTTCTTCATTATGCATTTTTTGGCTAGTGCCACTTACACTTCGGAGCGACTTATAGTCCAGAAAATATGATAAAACCTATTTCATAAGCATGCGTTGTTTAAGAAATGTACAAAAATATGCGACAGTGAGTGCCACAAAGCATTTTGTTCTTGGTAAGAAAGGATGTGAGCTCTCATATCAGCGACGGTAACACGCCTTTGACCATTTTAGAAAAAGCTGTGAACACAGGTAACTGCATGTATGGGACATGTTTAAGACCTGTTTTAACGTTATTTATGATGCAATGCTCTGCATCTCAACAAATGTAAGACTTTGGAAGATCCACCGCAGAAACCCTGTCTTCAGAGGTTTTATTCTGAAACTGAACTGGTGAGAGCTGAGGTTCATCCTCTTTGGACGGAGGAGTTTTAGACCTGAAACTAAATTTTATTGGTTCAGGAAACTTGAAAGGGGCTCAGTGGTTTTGGGTCGTTAGAAGTCCTTTGTCCTCAGTTGTTCAGTTTCAGAATTGAGAAAGCTTGGATGAAGGAAATGTCTTCAAAAAAACAAATCCAGATGACTTCTTTTTAACCTTTTGTGGTGATTCACTCCTCAAATAATACTACTTCTACTAATAATAATAATAATAATGAGGTTAATAATAATAATAAAAACATGAAGCAGAGCTGTAGAAACACTATTTTCACATACTTTTATTTCCACGGTTCTCCTCTAGCTTTTTTTTTTTTACATTATCTTTTTTTTTTTACATAAGAACAGACTGTTATACACAGATACTGAAGCGACGGGGCAATGGGGGGAGGTGAAGGGAACAAAGAGACCTTTACAAAATGGTGTCTACTCAAGCACAACAAAACCTATGAGTATAAAACTGCGTGGGTCTTTTTCCACTGTGGAGGCACCAACCACGACCTCGGGTCTTTTTTTGTTTGTTTGTTTAAATAGATTAATAAAAATACAATCTTTTAATTGGACCTTTTTAAGTGAATTGGAAAAAATTATGGTTTTCTCAAAGGAGGTCGATGCTGATACAGAAAATTGTTGTGACAGAAAATAAAATAAAAAAAACTTTAAAAATGGCACACGGCAACTAGCGCTGGCTACGTTTCACCATATAACTTTTTAACACGCAAACATGACCGACAACGGCAAACATTTGGGTAAAGGAAAAGAGAAAACGAACGCACTTGGGAGAGAGGAAGTTACGAAAAAAAGTGTTCCCCGTCTAAGTCAGAGCCTCGGTCCGCTCCACGCCGTAGTGTTTTTGAGTTTCAGTGGAGAACAAAAGGACAGGAAAGCAAAACAAATGATGGAAAAGTGGCCCTGGTTTGCGTGAGAGAGGTGTTGGGTCGGGACGGGACAGGACAGGACAGTTTGGTGTTAAAAATATGTCAGATTTTGTCATTAATCTGAATAAAGAAAAGAATAATTCACAGTTTGCCACGGTGCGAGAGGCGGGAGGTTTAGACCAAAGCGGCCGCGATAAAAGTAGATGGATTGTTTTTGTATTTGAGGAAAAACTGTTAAATCACCTAATACAGTGGTTCTCAAGCTGTGGTATGGGTCCCACAGGTGGTACGCAGGCTTCTTCTGGAGTTCAAGGAGTCCTGGTTTAGTTTAATTTTTTTAGTTTTAAAAGCGAGTTGTATTTCTGTGTTGGTCTGGCTCTGGTTCAGGATTAAATATGAAAGTGTAGACCAGAGACTTTAGTCCTGGTTTATTCCCATTTTAGTCCACATTTAATCTTGATTCAGTCCTGATTTAGTCCTGCTGTAGTCCTGGTTTAGTTCCTAGTTTCTCCTGCTCTGGTTTGGGATTAAATTTGAAGCATGGACCACTAAATCAAAACAAGGACTAAACCAGGACTAAAGTAGGACTAAACTAGAACTAAACCAGGATCAAACTAGGGCTAAATCAGGTCTAAACCAGAACTAAACCAGGGCTAAACCAGAACTAAACCAGGACCAAAGTAGAACTAACCCAGTTCTAAATTATAACTAAACCAGGATTAAACCAGGACCAAACTAGGACTAAACCAGGACTAAACTAGAACTAAACCAGGATCAAACTAAGGCTAAATCAGGTCTAAACCAGAACTAAACCAGGTCTAAATCATGACTAAACCAGGACCAAAGTAGGACTAACCCAGGACCAAAGTAGAACTAACCCAGTTCTAAATTATAACTAAACCAGGATTAAACCAGGACCAAACTAGAACTAAACCAGGACCAAAGTAGGACTAACCCAGGTCTATACTGTAATTAAACCAGGACCAAACTAGGACTAAAGTAGAACTAAACCAGGATCAAACTAGGGCTGAATCAGGTCTAAACCAGAACTAAACCGGGACTAAAGAAGGTCTAAACCAGGTCTAAACTTGAACCAAATCAAGATTTAACAAGGATTAAACCAAGTCTAAACCAGGACTAAACGAAGTCCAAAGAAGGTCTAAACTAAAACCAAATCAGCATTAAACTAGGACTAAAGTAGGATAAAAGCAGGAGTAAACTGGAACTAAACCAAGTTAAAACCAGGTCTAAACCAGGACTAAATTTCAGACAGATCAGAGTTAAAAAAAACAGGACTTTTTAACGGACAGTTACTTTGAGAGCTTCTGTGTGAATCTCTGTTCAGTAACACTTTTTCGTGCAGGCCAGCGTTGTTCCTCCTTTGCCAGTGACCTTCCATCCGTCCCGTCCCACTCCCGCGTACCCCGGGCCGTGTGTAGCAGCGCTGTGTGCGACAGTGGAAGAAGCGCCAAAAAACATGGTGCAACACTTTTTAAAAAACTTTACGAGTGTCCTCAAAACACATCACGTCCGTCTGCACTCGACCTGCAGCCAAGGAACTCGTCTCGAAAAACGCCGTCGCCCCGTAAGCGGCTCACCCCCCTTTTTTTTTTCCGAGGGAGCCGTTCATAAATACTTACTCAATGTACGGATACCTAGCTAGGACATTTTTCACTCTGGCGTCATAACACAGAGACCAATTACATTTTACAATTATAACCAGCTATGTGTTGGTTTTACTCTTAGCTTCACAGTCCAGTACATCTCCGCTCCTGTAGGTGGCGCTTTACTTCACCGATTCTCCGTTTTTTGTTTTTTAAAAGCAGCAAAGGGAGGTAATAATGATCGGACAGAAACGGGACAAATATGGCGGACGCCCCCTCCTGGAGTCACAGAGCTCAGGAATGTTGGTGTGCCTTCTCGCGTTATTTTTAAAAACAGTTTGTGTTTGGGTGAGGATAAACCCGGCTGAGGATCCAAAAAAACGGCCGCCGAACGTGGGCCAATGTCCTGCCCCGCCCCCGTCCCGTCCTGCCCCTGTGTGGTGGTGGTGGTGGGTGGTGGGTGCTGGTTCTGGCCTGGTTCTTGTCCCGGTTTTTATCGTGGACTTCTCAGAGGATGGAGCCATGCACAGAGTGGCCTGTGGGGTTTTTTCGTGTGAAGAGAGCCCGCTGGAGCCGCCGCGACGCTGGGACGCTGTCATCTGTTGGCCGGGAAGTAGTTGGGGTCCAGGTAGTTGTAGCCTGTTGTGCTCTGGGGCAGGCAGTAGTCCCGGTCCAGAAAGGTCTCGGGCCGGTACACGGGCTCCAGGTGGTGCGTGGGTTTGTGGGTGTCCGTCTTGAACAAGCTGCAGAGAATGCAAAGAAGTTACATTACAAACGAGGACTAAAGCAGGACCAAACTAGGACCAAACTAGGACTAAACTAGGACCAAACTAGGACTAAACCAGGACCAAACTAGGACTAAACCAGGACCAAACTAGGACTAAACTAGAACTAAACCAGGACCAAACTAGGGCTAAACCAGGACCAAACTAGGACTAAACTAAAACTAAACCAGGACCAAACTAGGGCTAATCCAGGACCAAACTAGGACTAAACTAGGACCAAACTAGAACTAAACTAGGACCAAACTAGGACTAAACCAGGACCAAACTAGGACTAACTAGGGCTAAACCAGGACCAAACTAGGACTAAACTAGAACTAAACCAGGACCAAACTAGGGCTAAACCAGGACCAAACTAGGACTAAACTAGGACCAAACTAGGACTAAACTAGGACCAAATTAGGGCTAAGCCAGGACCAAACTAGGGGTAAACCAGGACCAAACTAGGACTAAACTAGGACCAAACTAGGACTAAACTAAGACCAAACTAGGACTAAACCAGGACCAAACTAGGACTAAACTAGGGCTAAACCAGGACCAAACTAGGACTAAACTAGAACTAAACCAGGACCAAACTAGGGCTAAACCAGGACCAAACTAGGACTAAACTAGGACCAAACTAGGACTAAACTAGGACTAAACCAGGACCAAACTAGGGCTAAACCAGGACCAAACTAGGACTAAACTAGGACCAAACTAGGACTAAACTAGGACCAAATTAGGGCTAAACCAGGACCAAACTAGGGCTAAACCAGGACCAAACTAGGACTAAACCATGACCAAACTAGGACTAAACCATGACCAAACTAGGACTAAACTAGAACCAAACTAGGACTAAACCAGGACCAAACTAGGACTAAACTAAGACTAAACTAGGACTAAACCATGACCAAACTAGGACTAAACCAGGACCAAACTAGAGCTAAACCAGGACCAAACTAGGACTAAACTAGAACTAAACCAGGACCAAACTAGGGCTAAACCAGGACCAAACTAGGACTAAACTAGGACCAAACTAGGACTATACTAGGACCAAATTAGGGCTAAACCAGGACCAAACTAGGACTAAACTAGGGCTAAACCAGGACCAAACTAGGACTAAAGTAGAACTAAACCAGGACCAAACTAGGGCTAAACCAGGACCAAACTAGGATTAAACTAGGACCAAATTAGGGCTAAACCAGGACCAAACTAGGGCTAAACCAGGACCAAACTAGGACTAAACTAGGACCAAACTAAGACTAAACTAGGACCAAACTAGGACTAAACCAGGACCAAACTAGGACTAAACTAGGGCTAAACCAGGACCAAACTAGGACTAAACTAGAACTAAACCAGGACCAAACTAGGGCTAAACCAGGACCAAACTAGGACCAAACTAGGACTAAACTAGGACCAAATTAGGGCTAAACCAGGACCAAACTAGGGCTAAACCAGGACCAAACTAGGACTAAACTAGGACCAAACTAGGGCTAAACTAGGACCAAACTAGGGCTAAACCAGGACCAAACTAGAACTAAACCAGGACCAAACTAGGGCTAAACGAGGACCAAACTAGGACTAAACTAGGGCTAAACTAGGACTAAACTAGGACCAAACTAGGACTAAACCAGGACCAAACTAGGGCTAAACCAGGACCAAACTAGGGCTAAACCAGGACCAAACTAGGATCAAACTAGGACCAAACTAGGGCTAAACCAGGACCAAACTAGGACTAAACTAGGGCTAAACCAGGACCAAACTAGGACTAAACTAGAACTAAACCAGGACCAAACTAGGGCTAAACCAGGACCAAACTAGGACTAAACTAGAACCAAACTAGGACTAAACCAGGACCAAACTAGGGCTAAACCAGGACCAAACTAGGACTAAACCAGGACCAAACTAGGGCTAAACCAGGACCAAACTAGGACTAAACTAGAACTAAACCAGGACCTCCAGGGAGCCCTGGACCCCACTTGGGGAACCAGGGCCCCCTGGTGGGCCGTGAAAGTACTGCAGGGGGGCTGCCATAGTTTTGAAATGAATTACAATTAGGTTCTTGTTTAAAAATATGACTTTGAGGCAATTTTTCAGGGTAGGTCCAGGTTTTGTCTTGTGAAATTTAAGACCTTTTTAAAGTGAAATTTAATGCCAGCACTATCAACATTCAATTTTACACTAAAGAGTTAGCCGTACTACTCTGAAACTCAAGGGTTTCATTTAAAAAGTCTAATACAGATAAAATAACTCCAGTGCTGCATTAAAATAATGTATGAAACATTAACCATGCATTTCAATAATATTTCTTTAATATATTTTGTTATTGTGGTGATGTTAACAATGTTTTGACAATTTTAGGACCTAGATAAATAAAATTTAATACCTGCACATGATATTTACTACTTTCACTTTGACACAATCAAATTAAATACCTTTTTAATGCTTTTAGGACCCTGGGGCTACCCTGTTTTTATCCCACAGCCTGTGATTTTGCAATGTTTTTAAAAAATCTATTAAGAAAAACAAGACATTGTATTTTAACTAGAGACAAGTCTTATTGTTGGGGGTCCACATGGGATTTTCTGGTTTTTAGGGGGTTTAGTCAGACATCTGAACAAAGTGAGTTTAGATGTGAATTCGAGTCATGGGAAGAGACTTTGCCAGGATAATGGCCGCTCTTTCAGGGCTAATTCCAACTGAGGCTGTGCCAGTTTTCTAACCTATTGTCCCGTGTCGCTGCAAGGACATCTCCCCAGGACACTACTTTATTTAATCGCTCAACTACAGCAGCAGAGTTGAGACAGGGAGTAGTTATTTTTTGTACAACAGCACAACAACAAAACAAAACAAAAAATACACATACCCTCCAGAGTTCAGCAAATGAATGTTTAGCAATATATTCTTTCTATAGGCTGTATGTTTGATAACTTTCCTGTTTATAAAGATGAATTCCAAAGTTCTGTTGTCGAAATAACTAAGATATGCCACAATAAACAGTTTTTTGTTATTTATTGTCATCATTGTTCGTTACAATGCCTGTTAAGGTGAGTGGATTGATTGCAGCTTTATATAGAGGATGCTTAAGAGTTGAAACACAAATACTGCAGGGAAAGAGGACATGAAGTGAGCTGGTGTGAGGACAGGGTCAGATGATTCGCCTCTGAAAGGAAACAGCTGAAAAAAGAAATACGCTCTCACCAGTCTGAACAGTTTGAACAGAAGTCGACCGAGTTGTCTGGAGGACAGTCCTGACAGTGCCACCTCACTCCCTGGATGGGCTCTGTGCCACAAACGTCACACTGCAAAAGAGAAAAGACAATGTTTCAACCAAGAGTGCAAGAACATCCTCTGCATCACAACAATGTACTGGATACTTATGGATACTTGTGTGTATTTATCCATTACTATGATTTGCAAAAAGGAAAATTATGCTGAATCTTGTACTGGCATAGATCTGAATACAGACGACTGTAACTGTTTAAGCAGGTTTTCTGTCTACAAACTCTAAAACTATAAACACAAGTCACAAAACTCTATTGTCTAAAAATAAGAAGCTGATAGATCTGTCCATCACCAACAAATCTTAAACACTTTTTACATTTGTCCGTTTGATGTGTGACTTGTATATTAAAATATTTCAGGTGTTGGTTAGAGGGCGCTCTAGGCTTGTGTACCAGCATCTGCTGCACCTGTACCACTGACAATTTAAAATGTAAACATTACCACTAACAACTTAGGCTATAAAGACAACTGAGAAAGAGCAGAATAATTGGAAATGGAACTGATGCTGAGTCTGACGATAGCTACGCAGAGGAGGAAGCGGCGCTTCGTCTACCTCCGGAGTTGGCGGAGTTGTTCAGAAGCGTCACCGAGGATGAAGAATTTAAAGGATTTAGCGATTAGGAGTGAGATGGTGAGTTTGGTGAACTTGTTATATTATGTTCTTTATGCTATAGTTATGTGAATAACTGTTAATATATTACGTTAACATACGAGACACCTATTCAGTTCGTTGTTTATGCTTCATGTAGCTGAATAACCATCAATGTGTTACGTTAGCAAACCACACACCTATTCAGCTGTTGTTCTCTATTCTATTATTACTATAACTTGCCTTTCAACATGAAATGTCTGTTCTTGGTGTCGGATTTTGTAAAATAAATTTCCCCCAAAAATGCGACTTATAGTCCAGTGTGACTTATATACATTTTTTTCTTCTTCATTATGCATTTTTTGGATTGTGCGACTTATACTCCGGAGCGACTTATAGTCCGGAAAATACAGTAATTGTGTTTTAGATGTTCTGTAGTTTTGTGATGCCAATCAGAGCTGAGTTATTGCTCTCTGTGTGTCATGTTTTACAATTTGTGCTTTTCTTTTGACTTTAGAGGCTCAGCAATAACAAGAAAAAACTGTGCCAACACACCAAAGACAAAAAATATAGAAAAAAACACATGAAATTCTTATGTTGAATAGTGTGACAATGATAAGAGCTGCAATATTTTATAATCCCCCTTGTTTTTTTGTTTTTGTAAGCCACTGGTCTAACTTGGTCTGCAACACAACCGAGGATGCAACATGATCATATGGAAAAAAAGTGTCAGATAATTAAAAAAACTGTCATGTGATGGTTACCTTGAAGCCGACATGCCTCACGTTGGTCTTGTCTTCCTGTATTTCCTGGAGTTTCTGCTTCTTCAACCTCTTCAGCTCCAAAAGTTCTTTGTACTCGGGTAGACTCCTCAGCTCCACAGGTAAATCCTCGTCCTGAAGAGTCACACAAACAAACACAAACAGGAAATGAGAGATCAGCATCAGAGTTATAGCTCATCGTCTCGCCGACATGACCCCCGGGACGTGATACAGCTGTTCTTCTTTTTGTACCGCCGAGAACAGATACTCTGACATTATTGAGCGGTCTAACTTCAGCTGAGTCTGGGATATGAATCTCTTGTTTGGGCAGAAATGGGGATATTGTCTTTCAGTTTAAAGGATTAAAGTGAAATCTCAGCACCCTTTAGAAAGTTGCTGAACATCTTTAGTGTAATCTATGCACTGGTGCCTTTGTAAAACTTTGTAAAGCTATCCTAAAGGGCCTATATTGTGCTTTTATTTATCTTTTTAATCCAATCTTGGTCTCCTCTAAAACAGCAGCACATTTTATAACCTTTAAAAACATTATGTGACTAAAAGAAAATGTTTTTAACAAATGCTGGTGCCATAAAAAACAGGTGAGACCAGCAGAGGGCAGGAGAGAACAGGAGAATGCCTTGTGCTGCAGCATTATCAAAGAAAAAGAGCACTTCACTTCCTTAAACTTTTTGTATGATGCTATTTTACTACAAAATAAAAAATGTCTGTGAGGAATCATTGCAAACACAGCTGTACATCATTTTTTGGGGATAAATGAGTAAAAGCAGACTAAAGATGGGAGAAATTATTTTTTCTGAATCGATTCAGAAAAGCTAATAATCAGAATTTTGTAAAGACAAATTATTAAAACAGGCTATGTCCAAAACAAAACTTATGCTGCTGGGTTCCAAAGAGTCAGCTGCTAACAGAAATTATTAGTTCTTTAGTTTTCTTTTTTGGAGTAAAAAGTGTTTAAATTACCTTTCAGATATAAAATACACAATTAAAATAAATTATTGTAGAAGAATTAACGCTGACATGAACCAAAAAGGTGTCCGACGCATCGATGAATCGCTTTTGAATCGAATCACAGTCATCTGAATGGAAATAAGATTCCCACCCCTAGAGCAGGCTGGACGTAGAGGACTTGTTGATTGGTCAGTGCTTCCTGGAGCGGGTGCAGGTTTGTGGAACTGAGCGTTCTGAGGCCTCAGACACTCACCGTCAGAGAATACAGGATTACTCAAACGTGTGAATGACAAAACACAACTCCAGGTCTGTTTTTGATGAGGGAAAAAACATTATAACATGGTGGAAAGCGCAGAAAAGTAGATTTTTTTTTGCATATAGAACCCCTTTAAAGTGAGATGATGGGGTTTTTGAATCAGAGGGGTCTGTAGTGCCTGAATATATCGACTTTTGGAGCCTAAACTACTGCCACTTTTGTCCTAAGCAGCCTTGTATGCCATCCTGAAACAGTCTGAGTAAAGGACAAACTAACAGAGTGAGAAATGATTCTAGTCTGTTGCCGGGAGGGGACCTGCTCTGAGTGACTTGCATTCATCCCTTTAGCGTTGGGAGGCTGCCTCTGTTCTCTGCAGGGCACGCCAACCTGGATTGTACTTAAAGGTTACCACCATCAAAGACTGAAGCAGCAAAATGTCAGCCTCAAACTTGGAGCCACAATGTTCAAACAGGTCCAGAAATACGAGTGACTGGTCTGGCTGCAATGATTTAGGGCTTTTAAACAGGTTGCTGTGGCAAACCCAGAAAGAAAACACAGAAAGGAATCAGCATTAATAGCTTTGATTACAATAGAAAATCAGCAAGACTGACAAAACCAAGTGGCTGGTGTATTATTTATTCAGATTTATGATTTTTTTGAGGCGGCACTAAGCCTTTAAAAGGTGTAAAAAAGACAAAAGAAAAACAGCGCAGAGGGTTTTGTTCTGAGTCTGAAGTGGCTTCAAATGAAAGCAATAAATAGCTCGATGTCACAGAGCAGGTCGCTGTGTTTAGTGCTTGTAAAATAACCTGAAGATGGTTTCATGGAGAGAGGTGCAGTTTTGAAAATAGGCAGCTTTTAAACACTTAGACCATGCCAGCGTGTGCAAAGAAATTTAATAAAGCCTCTTACATCTTTTGTTAAAAGCCTAGCAATAGGTGATATACATCTGGGTGGTTGACGTGACGCACACTTTTATTGTAATCAGTTGAAAAGCTTTGCCAAATTGTGTTTTTCCTCTGCCAAAATGTTATCAGTAGTTGAACATAGGGTCTAATATGCATCCTTTGAAGCTTTAGAACAAAGTTGTGTGACATTTGTTTGTATTGTAACATTAACTTGTGAAAAGTCCTGTGGTGTGACTGCAACATTTTCAAAAGAAGTCATTGGAGTCTGGGACAGTCCCTAATCTTTTTGGCATAATTCCAATGGAACAATGGAGAATCAGGTTGTGCAGGGGTCAAACGGCGGCTGGCTATGTGGAGATGTCACAATGCCCGCCTGCCAAAGGACTTCCTCCAGGAGAATAATGTCACTTTTTTGGACCGTCCTGCATGTTCCTGATCTAAATCCAGCAGAGAACATTTGGGGATGGATGGCAAGGGAAGTTTAGAAAAACGGACATCAGTTCCGTGCTGCCCTTTGAGAAGCCACAGCCTCCTGGAAACACTCAGGCATGAAACAAAACAAATTTTTGAAGTGATCAACAAGAACGGTGGAGCTACTCACTACTGAGTTTATTTCTGTTTTGAGGGGGTTATCGGTTGTTTTTTTTTGCTATGGTCTTAAACTTTTGATCAGTTGATGAACAGCCAATTTCAGTTTAATTGTTGTTTTCAATAAGTTGCTTACTGAAATTTTTCTCTCCCTTCTTTCTGCGTTTTGAAGCTCTATTTAGAACAAAATGTAAATTCTTGCCATTTTTCATCTGGTCTTAAAATTTTGATCAGGCATACATGTATTAAGTTAGCACCACAGACATGCTGAATATTTTTGACAAGAATTCAAATGACCAGCTAAATCTGTGTCACACCAGAGGAAAAAAAAAAAGTGTCACACCTCCAAACATCAATCCCTCATCTACAGTTAGCAAATTATTCATACCTTGGCCATATTTTGAGTTAAAGTGTATTTTTACTTGATTAATGGATCTGCTCAGGCTTCAAATGACACAACAAAGCAGCAAAAGGCTTTGTGGTAAACATACTACAGAGAATTTTTTTGGTCATTTTTTATTTACACTAAATTGTCCAACATTGTCACACCTGTTTAAATATTAATTCTTTACAAGTTTCTTGCACATTTCCACTGGGATATTAGACCACTCACTCTTTAGCACAGATCTCCAGGTCCTTGATGTCAGATGGTTTAGGTCTGGACTCGGCCACTTCAACATGCCGATCCTGTTCCCTACCAGACTTTTCTTTACAACTATGGCTGTGTGTGTACTTCCCCAGGGTCTGAATAAATTTAGGCTTAGCCACATCTGCATTTTGATTTTAATTCTTACACCTGTGACCTTCCTATCCACCACATTTGTGTGACAGAGGATAACATACATAATACAGAAGATACATAAAATCATAAATAATTCCATACAAAAATGTGAAAAAGTGTGCAAGTAAAACCAGGAAGCAGGACTAAAATGTTAAACCAAAAAAAGGAGAGATGAGAAATGTGAGGACTGACCGAATCCTCCGCCGTGGGGTCCTGGACACCGCTGTAGTACGGAGACCTCTCGTCCTCTTCGTCCATGTAAACCGGAGGCTCATAGGACGCCATGAACGTGGAGGGTCTGTACAGGTGTTTGTTGAGGTGATGCTGCCGCTTAGTGGACGCCTGGAGAACAGCACCACACAGATTTTAGTCCTTTATCTTTCTTCTAAGCACACATACTCCTTGATAATACTTAATAGCTTTCCTCTATGTAGGCCTGTTTAAGCAACTATTTTTTTCCATTTTCCAATAATGAAAAGAGTTTGCAAAAGAAAGCTTCTTGGAAAGAGAGAAAAGTGAGAGAGAAAAGATGTGTGCGTGTCAAGACGTATGCAATACATAGTACATTGTACACTTAGTAAAAGTCAAAATTGGTAGAACAAACAATGAGAAAGAAGAAAAATCATCTGCCAGAGAACAGGTAGGGAAACAGAGAACGTATGAAAATCTAATTTTAATGATAATATTCAATTAATATCACCGCTGTTATCCAATAATAAGATTTGTGAAGTTATATATCGTTACATTGGTGTTGATGGTAATTGATTAATTTATGTTAAAGGTGTGTGTTCTTGTTTATTTGGTGCATTAAAAGAGACAAGGTTTATGTGTCCTACTGTCAAGAGGGGGGGAGGGTTTTTGTTTTTGCCAACAACACTGCTTGGAATCCTTTCAATTTTAATTTTGGAAGGCAGGGGAGCCGCAATAATATTATTGTTATACAAGGTGTCCATAAAGTCTCTTTCCAATTGAAATAAATTATTACAAAAGCAAATGAACAGACAAATATGTGGGGATTATTACAAAATGAGAAGATACTGGAGTTTTTTTTTTGCACCATCACACATTAAGACAGTACTGGATTTGTTTCCATGTTCTCTGTAGCAGAGCCTCATCAGTGGTGATCCCACAGCTCACTTTCACCTCTGGACTCTCGGTGAAGTTCCTGAGTCACATGGAGCTGTTCTGATCCCAGATTCTCACATTCTGTGTGTTCAGTTTCCCTAAAACTCATCACTAAAACAAACTCAGGTGAGGAACGTTTCATCCTCAGAAATTGGTTCCAGTGTTGATTACAAACTGTTTTGTTCTTGGTTTATCATTTGGCTCGAGTGCAGGCTGTAAGAGCTGACCTTTGTAAGCTTCTTGTGTAGGACTTTGTGCACAGTTGAAGGTGGAGCTGTAACTGTCTGCAGCTGTATGTGAATAAAAACTTTGATAACCACTGAGTGCATAGAACAAATCTGATGAAGATATCTCATACATTACCTTTCTAATATATATAATTTTTTTTAAACTGTAAAGAGATTTTATGGACACCCTGTACTACAATTATTATTTTATTTTAATATTACATCTGGTGAATGAAAGCAGAGCAGTGCCACATATCCTGTGTGTAAATGTGTGGGTGTTGTATAATTTTTGCAGTGTGGATGTGCATGATAAGATGAAAAGATTTACATTATGACTGGAGAAGAGTGATGAATGGAGAATGGCTGACTTGTTATATTGAAGCGTTACCTTCTTAGTGTACATGCAGAGGTTTGGTATTCTTCCAGGGACAGGGATACCGGCTTTTGTCAGTTTGATGAAGTACTTCTGAACTCTGCTGGCAACCTGCAATCATTTAACAAAAAAGGTCTTAATAATTTGTGGCTGAAGCAAGAGCTCTGAGAGGTATCTAAAGTCTGGGGGGTGGAGTGTCCATGTCCATTTAAAGGCAAAAGGCTAAAAGTGACATAACTCTGGTGTGCTGTACCTGTTTAGCCGTGCGATTGCCGAGCTCGTCAGCGATCTTCTGCCATCTCCTGGACTCCACTTCTTCCGGAGGAAACTTCATCAGGAGCTGTTCCAGTTTTTTCTACAACAAACACATTTATTACATTCACATTACAAGACAACACAAAATAAAATAAAGAATTTATTTTGATCATTTTATTCATGTTTTTAATATTTTCAACTTGTCAGAATTGAGCACTGTGTATGTATGGCTCAGTGGCAGAGCTGCAGCGCATACACAGGGCAACTACAGCCTGCCTCGGCGTTGTGGGTTCAAGTCCGGACTTTGCAGAATGTCTCTCCCTGCTCTCTCCCCGTGATCCATTTGTCACTTCTCTTCACTCTCTTATCTAATAACGGAACTAATGTAGGACTTGAAACATTACATTTTTAAGTGCTATTTTAAATTAGGCAATAATTCAATTTTGGGGGCAGAGTGGCAAAGCGGTTAGAGCTTTCGCCTCTCGATCTCTAAGAGTGGCGTCTGCATGTCCTGCCCCGTGTTACTGATGGTTCTCTCTGGCTTTCACCCATTCACCGTCCAGAGACATGCATGTGTTGGTTAACTGGTGACTCTAAATGTCCCCTAGTGCCGCCATTCTTAAACTTGGGTCCAGGAAGCATAGGTTGGGGGTTCACAAAAATAAATATAATTAATTGATAATTTATTTAGTTATGGTATATAATTTTAAACATTCATAAATCTTAATATAATAAACACTGAGCGATTGACCCTTACTTAGCCTACATTTGGTTTTAGGACGTTTAAAACTCCTGAAAAGATAGCAACATGATCGGAAGTGGAACCCCACCTTAGGCCCAAGTTCACTGGGATAGACTCCAGAACCTGTGACCCCTAACAGGAACAGGCAGAAGAAGATGAATGAACGCATAATTCAGTTAACTAAATCATTAACTATTCTTACAATCTTCTAAACAATGTGGTGGTGAAAGTAGTTTTGTGGCACCCAAGACCGGTCTAGGTCTTGAGACAATTTTTTTTATGGTCTTAAATCCAATTTTACTCGGTCTTGTCTCAGTTTCTGATAGGACGGTCGCTGAGATTTTTTTTTTTTTTTTTTTTACCCAAACATAAGAAAACACTAGACTTCATAAATTTAAGTAGGTAGTAATTTGAAGAACCAGGAAAATTATTTGTTTGTGGAATGTAGAACTTTTCTGGAACTTTTCTCCCTAACTTTTGTGTTAGTTCACAGGGTCTGGTCTTGACCTGGTCTCGGTTTGCCTTGGTCCTGATATTAACTTGGTCTCGACTAGATTAATATGGTCTTGGCTACAACACTAGGTGAAAGTATCTAACTGCTCTGTACTGCACGTGTATTTTGCCAGAATCCCTGCTTGTTAACATGAGAAGGATGTGTTAAGTATCAGTTGTGCTATTTGACAGAAAGCTAGAGCCAGCTGTATTTTACTTTAGTTAATTGTGAAACCTGTAAACCAAACCAAAATCAGGTGTACCTGTTCCTCCACGGTCCACAGCTGGTTGAACGTGTCAGGCTTGTTTGGGTGACAGATCCTCCCCCTGATCATCTGTGGAGCACAAATCAGCGTCAACCGCGTTAAACACTGACACCAGGCAAAAATAAATGACAACTCTTCTGTTTGAAAGTAAATGTGTGCGCGTGTGAGCGGCCTGTCGCTCCACAGACATCAGCCTGACACAGAGATCCACGGCTGTCAGATCTGACTGGAGATATTTACAAACATTTCCCATTAGTATTCAGAGAGTGGAGTCTAGAGGATGCAAATGTACTTTAACAATATCGACAGCTAAAGTAATCAAGGCACCGGGTCAATTTAGAGTAAGTGGGAATAGACAGATGAATGCTAACAAGACAATAACAAGTGTGTGGAAAACAACGTTTATGCTAACAATCTTGCAGTAAGAGAACAAAAAGCTATTTGTTTGGTGCTTTCATGTGCTCCTCAGAAACTACCCCCAAAACACACATGAATGTCTGAAACACAAGAACAAAAGAAAGAACCTAAAGGGGCCATAATATGCTAATTGGCACGGCTATTAGCAACATGAGGCTAACAGATCGATAAATGAGCTGATGACGTTTAAGGCTGAAATGATCAGAACGAGTCCGGTGACGGTGCATGGGGTTTAGAAACGCGCAGGAGCACTTCCTGGTTTCACGAGTCTATGTAGAGCTGTGAAACCGAGCGTTTTCAGCCCTGGAGAAGGGCAGCGCTTCAGCATACAGGATTACGCAAACAAAATACTACTCCAGGTCTGGTTTTGAGGTGCAACCATTATAACATGGTTAAAATCTCAGAAAAGTAAATTTTCCATAATTTAAATTAAGTCAAACCATTTTGCTTAACTTTGTTGACGTCATGTACTCCTCATAAACACGTTTAATTAATTTACATATTGTGCAACAACAATTTGACTAAACAGAACTAATGATATAAGGTGTTTGATTGCTTTGTTTTTGTTTGTTTTTCATGTAACCCTGTGTACAGCATCTTTGAGTGTCTTGAAAAGCGCTTTATAAATAAAATATATTATTATTAATATGATAATGAGTTGTCACACACTTAGTTGTAACCAGTTTTTGACAGAAATGCAAGAAATGCATACTAAATATTACTTTTAGCAGACAGGTTTTTGAGCTAAAGCTACATTTGTGAACTAATAATCAGCTTTTATTTGTAAGAAAAGTTCAGATTTATTTAGACTTGTGAGCCGTATTAAATGCTAATATATAATAACATTGGTGACCAAGATGAAAGCACAGTGGCATTATCAAAGTAGATAAAACAACTTCTTATCTCAAGAAATACAACCATCCATTGCTATGCAGAAACAGATACATGACTTAGATTCTATGAAGACAATAATGAGTTTGTAAAACAGTGAGCTGCTCGTGTTATCACGAATATCAACTTTTATTTTACAATTTAATCTACCAAAGGAATAGAATCAGAATCAGATACTGCAAGCTACCAAAGACTTTTATTTTACATATTTAAATGAAAAAGCAAGCAGGGTATTAGGTCGAGATTAAAACCAATCAGTCAATTACAATGTGGGAAAGTTATCTATAAATGATAATAACACAATGAAACGTTGCCATAGATACCCCCCTCTCTGGTCACATGTTCGCGCGAGGAGCAAGAACCGGGGAAGATAAGGCTGGAGGAGATAACGAGCTGATTATTTGCGGGGCGGTTTGCAGGATTGGTGACTCAGCGGCTACGGTCTGAAATAATGTCTCCTTGTGTGAAAATGACTTGACAACAGCGGGCGGCGGCTCGTTGTGTTGTGAGTTACCTGTGTTTGTTTGCTGTTCTCCAGGGCGTCGCTCGTGGGCAGAGACGAATACATGCTGGAGCATTCACCCTCCTTTTTGGGCTCGACGGGACTTTTGGGACGAAGAGGCAAACCTGAAACACAGCACAAGCTCTTTATATGTGTGGTTAGATAAAACGCTTACTTTTACGTAATATCCTATCCCATTTCTAAATGCAAACTTAAGATTTATAATGTTACAGCTGCAAACAGAGAACATGCAAACTCCTACATGCTTCCAGATTCTAACCCAGGACCTTCTTTCTGTGAGGCGACTAGGGCTGCACGATATGGAAAAAAAACATGCGATATTCGATAACCATGTTGAAAATTGCGATAATGATATTATTGCAATGTATTAAAATAGGGCCAACTATTCTGACACAAAGTTAAATTCACTTGAAACAAAAAAGTAAGTTCCTGTATTCACAAGTCAAAACTGAACACAGACTAAACCAGGAATAAAACAAATAAATTGTGATTAAATAAAGAAATTAGCTCTAAAACTGGACATTTTTTACATTTTTATTTGGTCACAAATAAGGGCTGGGTAATGTTAAATGATACCTTTGTGGAATCAAAAAAAATCTTATATTCAATAGCAAGTTTCAATACCTAGTGGGACCTTTAATGTTCCTTTGCATGAATCAAATAACACAGAATAAATCAGAATTTTGCTCCAAAAATGTGTCTTTTATTCAATATTATTGTGTTTTATGATTGTAGAAGATGAATTAGCTCACCATAGGTATCAGAAAAAGTATTGTTCAGGTACAAGTATCGAAAACCAGGTATTGTTTAAGAACTGGTATCAAAAAAATCTGAACAGTACCCAGCTCTAGTCACAACACATTTTATTTATTAGCTTTTATTTATTCAGATAAAAGACCCATTGAGATCAAGATCTCTTTTGCCAGTGGCGACCTGGCCCTGACCTCAGCAGGACACGTCATTATAAATTATTCAACAATAATAAATAAATAACTAGAAAAGTCAGTAGGAATAAAAGTATAAAAAAGGTTACATTAGAGGCAGCGTGGCATTTAAAAGTGCAATAGTTAGGAACAATTTAGAAACATAAGCCCTGTTCATAGTTGTTTTGTTTTTTAAGATAGCACAAAAAGCACTAAGAGGGATAAGATTTGACAGTTTCAGCTCAGTTTGTAGAGTTTTCCAGGCAGAAGAGGCAGCGTAACTAAAAGCTCGTTTCATCAAATCAGTCCTAACACGAGGAACAAACAAATGAAAAATGTCACATGAACGGAGAGCATAATGACATTTTCTTTTAAGGCTCTGGTGAAAAATTATTCTTAAGTGTAAATCTCTGTCAGATGGAAGACCACAGTGTTATTGCGATATATTTAGATTCTTGTGATACAGATATTGCGTTTGCTGATATTGCGATAACGATAATTTGGCGATATATTGCGCAGCCCTAGAGGCAACAGTGAGTGTGTTTACATTCATTAGAATACTCCGATCTTACTTTGAATAAGATAATGTCATGTGAACACTGTTTTAGAATTACCTTGACCTGAAAAAACTTATTAATGGATTACATCTCTCTGGAAACTTTATCAAACCGGATTATTTTTATTTTATTTTTTCTCTCTCTCTTCAGAGTCAACTCACACATAAAATACTTAAAGACAACAAAATCTGTAAAGTACAAATTAATTTTATTTGCATATTGGGCCTAGTTTTGATATTGATTTGTTTATACATTTAACTTGTTGTGTGTGTCATCAGCATGTTTCTTTTTATTATTGTAAAATTTAAAAGAATTACCTTAATCAGATTAAGGTCATATTCAGAATAAGCCTTAATCGAAATAAGACACCTGGAGTATTCTGATCTTATTCACAATATTGAGCCATGTAAACATTATTGCATCATCGCTTGTTCTCATCTTTTTTTCTGAAGTTACTGGTGGCTTTGTGGCTGATAAAAATGTTCATATTATAAGAAAACGTGAAAAGTGCTGTTCTTCTTTTCAAAACAAGCTAGCTGTAATTAGCAACAGCTGTTTCCAGTTTTAGATGCTTCGTAAAACAAACACTTAACATTATAATACTAAGAATAAAGTCAAACCAGTAATATTATAGAGTAAAACGTTAAAATGTAAGCTTAGTAAAGTTGCACAGCACGGACAATATAATGCACAGAAAGCTGGGATTAAACAGGAAACCTCTTTCTGCTTTTATTAAACACTGACAGCATGTAGATATTTTAAATTTCCACTTCAAATACACTTTAAATCTATTGTATTAATACAACATTTTAAATCTCGAACTACCTTAATCAGAATATGCTTTTACAGGCTAGCTCCAGGTTATGTCTTGAAAAATTTAGGACCTTTTTAAGACTTTTTAACGGCACTCAGAGTGAAATTTAATGCCAGCATCATCAACAGAAAAATAATCTGTAGGATTTTACACTAAGGAATTATCTGTACTACTCTCTGAAACTCAAGGGTTATATTTTAAAAGTCTAATATAGATGAAAAAACTCGAGCTGCTTAAAAAATGAAAAATAAATCATGCATTTCAGTGATAAAATTTCTTCAATAAATATATTTTATTGCTGTGACTCTACTTTCTGTAATATTAACATACTGTTTTGACACATTTTAAGACCTAAATGAACAAAGTTGAATACCTACTAATAATATTTAATACTTTTAAGGCCTTGATTTTGACGCAATCAATTTTATAAGATTTTTAATTCTCTTAAGACCTTGGGGATACCCTGTTTTAACATGTAAACAGGATGTAAAGACCTTATTGGAGTAGTATGAGCTTAATCTGAACACGGAGCTTAATCAGAGTGTACCACTTTGCCACCGTTTTAGGACCTGTGCGTCTCCATCAAAGCCTGTTAAACTGAGATCCACCTCACAGAATAAGCAGAGTACACACAGAAGTAGTGCCAACAGACTTCCGTTCATTCCCCTGACACATACCTTGGTCAAATATTAACTTGAGCCGCCTGGTTTTCCGGGTCTTGTCGCAGAACTCTCTCTCGAAATCCCCCAGACCTGAGGTGTACTGCTCCCAGGAAATGTCAGGAAGTTGGACCACTCTCTGCGGACAGGGCAGGCCTAGATTTATCTAAAGAACATGAAAAAAAAAGGTTTAGTAATAACTTTGACAGAGGTTCCCAAACTGTGGCACAGAGTCTCACTGGTGGTACTCAAGAGTCTTTTGCAAGTCCTAGTTTAGTTTCATTTAAAGACATTGAGTTTTGCTCTGCTTGAGGCCTAAATGTTACGAGTAGGCCTAATCCTGCTGCCTAATCCTGGCTTAGTCCTGTTCTAGACCTGGTGTGGTCCAAGATTAGTCCTAGATTTAGTCCTTAAGTTTAGACTTGGTTTAGTCCTTGATGAATCTGGTTTACACTTGGTTTAGTCCTAGATTAGTCCTGCTTTAAGTTGGGGACACACTACACGATTTTTTTGCCTGATTTTATAACGATTCACAGTTGCACTGAGTCTGTACCAGTCAACACTAGCTGCAGGGAATCGTAATCACCAGTCGGCCCTGGAATACGAGAGTGTGTGATGTTCAAAGACTCGAATCGGCGCAAAAACCCAGCCTGGCGTCAGTCGCAAGCAATCAAACATGTTTGAATTTTAAAGCCGATGAAAAACAGTTGATGGGACACAGGAAATATCGTCAGAGAACGAAGACGAAGCAACAGGAAGCGGCAGGAAAATATAAGCAGAAATGTGAAGAAGAAGAAAACATAAACAACCATGGCAAACACCGAAAAAAGTTTAGCGCTACACAAGCGAAACTGGATACATGGCTGTTTTTTCTTTTTCCTTTTTTCTAAACAGATAGCTGCACACAACAACAGCAGTGACCCAGGTATCGTCCATGTTTGTTTACCATTTAGTTCTTGCAAGTTCCCTGTGAGAGTTTGCTGCGTTTGGTTGGCGTCAGTTGCGGCCTCAGCAGATCTTGTAGTGTGTGAGGCGCAGTCTTTCAGTCGTCAGAACTAAATCTGCTGAAACCAGTCGTTAGTGTGTGCTCCTAGTCTTTTCAGAATCTGTAACGACTGAGAAAATCCTGTAGTGTGTCCCCAGCTTTAGTCCTAGATTAGTCCTGATTTAGACTTGGTTTAGTCCTAAATTAATCCTGGTTTAGACTTGTTTCAGTCTTGGATGAATCCTGGTTTAGACTTAGTTTACTACAAAATTAATCCTGGTTTAGTCCCGGTTAGGTCCTGGTTTAGACCTTGATTAATCCTGGTTTTGACTTGGTTTAGTCCCAGATGAATCCTGGTTTAGACTTGGTTTAGTCCTAGATTAGTCCTGTTTTAGACGTGGTTTAGTTTTGGTTTAGGCCTGGTTTAGTCCCAGGTTAGTCCTGGCTTGTAAAGGGGCGCTGCTCTGCTGAGGACCCTGTGCTCACCTTCTCCTGCTGTTTGTTACGTTTTTGGTCGTATTTGTCGTCTATTGTGATGCATTTCCATTTCTGATGCTGCTATACGTGTGTGAAACCTGATTCTATCCCACACTTTGGGATTAATATGAATCTTGTACGCCTTTGGATACTTTTTTGCCTCGCGGCGTTTGTACCTGGGAGCTATGGCTGGCTCGGGAAACGCGATGGCATTACCTATACACGAGAACAACTGCTGGCCCTGCGCCCAACAGGTGAGTGCTCACCTGTCAGCCTACCCGCGGACTTGTGCACTCTTCGCCGTACTGTTAAACTGTTAAACAGCCGGAGAGGCGAAGGAAAAGTGTAAAGAAGCGTGGCTCAAGGGGCGGAGTGAGACACCGTCTGAAGAAACGCCGTGACAGATTCCCACTGCCAGCAATCACACAGTCCAATGTGCGTTCACTCAATAATAAACTTGATTAAGTTCAATTAAGGGCAGTTTATGAACGGGAGTTCAGACAGAGCAATATTGTGTGCTTAACACAAACTTGGCTCAAAGATAACCATGCTACCTTTAGCCTAGCCGGGTACACCACAATCAGCGAGCAGAGCTCTCATAAATCTGTTGGTGGAGGGCTGTGCATGTTTATCGATAACAACTGGGCTACACAGTTTTGTATCCGAGAGTAAGTGTGCACACCGGACTGAGTTTCTCACAGTATCCTGCAGGCCATTTTATCTTCCGCGGGAGTTGGGGCAGGTCACTGTTATCCTCGCGTATGTGCCAGGGTTGCCAGATCTGACAGTTTCCAGCCCAAATATAACGTAAAACCCGCCAAACGCAATAAAAATCCGCCCAAATCACAACCATTCTACAATCTTAATGTTAAAACTGTAATACATATGAAAAAGCATATTTTGAGCACACAAAACTTCACAACTGCCAATGGAAAAAGTAATAAACAGTCCCCACAATGAGTGTAATCAGAAAAACAAATAGTTCTCTCATGCTTGCACTCCTCAGGGACAGGGGCGATCCACATTTTTAGCTCTGGGTCAGTCTCCTTCCTGTACGATTTCTTGTATTTCCCCCACTTCGGCAGGTTGCTAAACGCTAAAACTCCAAGCTTGAGAAGAAACACTGTTGGCCCGTCTGCGCTCACGGGGCTGCAGAGTGTTTACTTTTTGTCAACCAACCAAAGGTCCATAATTAGACATGTGATTGACAACTAATGACACTAATATTACTACTTCTATTTTACAAATTAATTTTATTCATCAATAACCAGCAAATTTTATATAATTATTGTTCAGGAAATGTAAAAATATTATTAATAAAATAAGTTTATTTTACATTTTCAAAATCCCACCCCATAAGTCTAAAAATAGCCCAAATATTATACACCAGCCCAAGGCTATTTTTTACAAACATTAGGCCAGTGCCAAAACAACCTGGTGCGAGCACACCAAATGACTTTAGGCCCACTGCAATTACCTCCATACTGTGTAAAACCATTGAGCGAGTGTTGGCCAGTCATATGAAATCTACAGTAGCCACACTACTAGACCCGCTTCAGTTCGCCGATAAAAACAAAAGAGGTACAGGTGATGCACTTTTGACTCTGCTTAACACAGCTGCTAAACATCTCACACACTCAAAGGGATATGCTAGGGTTTTATTTTTGGATTTTAGTTCAGCTTTTAACTCAATGAAAACACACATTCTTCTGAAAAGACTCTGACTTTAACATCAACTCAGGGTTAATCCTGTGGATCAGACAGTTTCTCTCCTGCCGCCCGCAGAGGCTCTGTGTCAGGGGCAACTCTTCAGACGAGGCCACTGTGAGCACAGGTTGCCCACAGGGATGTGTGTTGTCACCTGTTCTTTTTAGTCTTTTTTATAAATAAATTTAGAATTAATGACACATGTTTTAAAATGTTCAAGTATGCAGATGACATGGCCCTGGTAGGTCTTCTGCAACAAAACAAACCTCCAGCTGAGGGGGTCTAGTTAGATCATACCAAGGCCCTCCAAAGCTGGGGTAACACCAGTCAGCTTCAAATGAATGTGGCCAAAACAAAGGAACTTATCATCACATGCTCTAATCTCAACATGAACATACAATCTGTCACACTCAATGGACAAAGTGTGATTGTGATTGAAAGTGAGATTGTTAGTAGTTTTAAATACCTTGGCACAATTTTAGATGCACAACTTCAATTTCAGATCAACAGTGAGAACAGATTTAAAAACTGTTCTCAGCGGCTGTACCTCTTGAGAAAGCTTACGAGTGTTGGGGTCAGCCCACAGATTATAGATGTTGTTTATAAATCTATTGTATAAAGTGTTTTAACTTATCACCTCACTGCATGGTACAATCACATGACCTGCAGGTCAAAGAATAAATTGAATAAAATTGTGTCAATGGCTACAAAGATTGTTTGGAACCCCTAAAAACAACTGAGCCAGCTGCACAGAGAGAGGACACTGAGTAAAGCCAGGGATACTGTGTTGGACAGCTCCCATCCTCTGTATACTCAGTTTGAGCTCTTACACTCTGGTAAGAGATTTAGAGTTCCACTGGCAACAAAAGCCGTTTTTAAAAAGTCATGTGTACCATGTGCTGTGGACTTTTTGAATGCGGCAGGGGTCTGATGTGAGAGCCGCAGAAATGGAAGATGTCTCACAATGAACTGTGTTTTCTGTGATGGACTTTTGGATAGTTTGGTGCTGACTGTTTTTCTCTTTGTAATTTTTGTCTTGTCTTGCATGTGCTGGTGGCGCAAAGGAGAATTTCCACCACGGTGGACAATAAATTATTCTATTCTATTCTATTCTATTCTATTCTATTCTATTCTATAGTCCCAGTTTAGTCCTTGTTTAGTATTCCTCATTTTAGTCCTCTAAAGATGTAGATTATTTTCTTTACCATTGTTAAGTATAAGGCTTTAATGCCTTGGCATTCTTCTAGTTTTGATTTTTCCTCTTTTTATCGTAAATTTTCTTCTTTGTTCACACCCTTTCCTAAAAACCTGTCTTTTTTTTCCTCAGCACTGTAAAACTCTGCAAGTTCCACCAACATGACCTCATTGCACCACCTTGGACTTTGCATTCTCGTCACCTGTTTTTGCAGCTGCTCCACGAAGCTGACGGGGTCGTCCAGCGCCTCCCGTTGGTGCCGCGCCAGAGTCTCCAGGTCCAGGATGGCCTGAGTCCGCTGGGCCTCCAGGACTCCGATGGTCTGCAGCAGCCTCTGGTAACTGACACACAGGAAATCAACAAAATCCAGTTAGACGTGAGCATAGAAAAAAAAAAAAAGATCAGCGAATGCGTACATTATTCAACCTGACACTGGCAACACTGCGGCGCATCAAACTTTTACACTCACAACGATGCATTATTCAAATATTGTGATGGGGAGCTAAAAGACGTGAACAGAAAGCATCAGCCCTAGCGCATTTCCGCTGCGTGTAAATAATCTGTTTACAGGTGCCGCTACATAATTAAACAGGTGATGAATTATAGCAATAATAAGGCTTTTGGCAGATGCTTAAAGCTGCAAATCAAATGTGAAATGAAGGAGAAATAGTAAAAAGCAGGTCTGATCAGTAATGCACATGAGAAAGCAGATTTTACCAACGTTTAAGTGCTAGTTAATAAAAGATTAGGAAATGTCTTTGGTTAGCAGTAGGTCACATCAAGTCCTAACATCAGCGTTTTACATTCTTAAAAACATTTCCTGAACCAAAGGTATACTGCCTAAACCACACTTAAAGAAACTTCCTGTCGCTCGTACAAGTCTTGCTTCTTGTCTTGTCATTTTTGTCTCTGTACTTTTAACTTGTCTTTTTTTCTGTAAAGCACTTTGAATTACCCTGTACAAATAAACTTGCCTAGGTTCATTACAATTCATAAAGCATTTACACTCTCTTAAAAGTAAAAAAAAAAAAGTCCTACATTTAAACTACACACAAAAACGTGGTCAGGAAGGTGGTTACAAACTTCCACATATAAACATGTCTCTATGTAAGAAATAGAATTTTGTAATTATTGTTTCAGCTGCCAGAGTTATTCTCACTCCCACAATAATACAGCAGGTACCAAACGAGGTGGGTAGTAATGAGTTATTTACTCTGTTACTTTTTTCAATTTCAAACACGTTGACAACTTTTAATGCTGTCAGCAGTCAGAGGACTCCATTTTTTTATTTTATTTTTTACTTTTTAAATAAATTGTACTTCTAAGAGTAGTTTTATTGTAAAATACTTTTTACTTCGCCCCAAGTAATATTATTTTGAAGTAACAATACTCTTAGTAGAGTACAAATTTTGGCGACTCTACAGTACCTCTGTTGGTTTCAAAAGCTTTAAGTTGTGAAAAAGTGAAAAGATTTGGAAATGTGTTTCTTGTGTCGCACTTTTTTTATTTTGATAAAGATGTGATTTATTTTAACTATTTTTGTTACAGTTTATTGTGGAATTGTTTTATTTTTAAGCATTTTTTTGGGCTTTATTTAATTGTTTTATGTTTTGTCTGCTTACATCAAAAGTAAAACATAAATCAGACGTGTTTAAACAGTTACTTTGTACTACAGGAGTTTTTCACCAAATTGTGTAATATTATGAAGTAAAAATACTCTTACTTGTGTACAATACTTGGCTGGTACAGTTTGTGTCATAATGCCATCCTTCGTTACAAAAAAAAATAAAATCACAACATAGTGTTTTTTAACTTGTGCGGTCGTATTATCAGCCTCAGCCGTTTGTAGAAGTGTGAATGTACAATCAGACTCTGGTGAGCTGGAAATCAGCGGTCCCAGAGCAGCGTGTTCAAAAGAGGTGAGAATGCAAAGTGACCAGACTACGAACTAAAGGCATGAGATACTCTGCACCAAATACAGAAAAAAACAAACCTAATGACGAACGCACAAGTGACAAATGTTGGGCAAAAAGTGTTTCTTTCTTAACCCTTATGCCACAATTTTAAAAAGTTACGCTGCTCCTGTTTAGTGACAAAAGTGTCCCCATCACAAAACATCATAAAAACAGTATACATTCATATTTTTGTATACTTTTTTGCATAGATCTTTTAATCAACTTGTGTTCTGCCCACAAATACCAAATATTTTATTATTTTCAGAACTCTAATCCTTTTTATGCCAGTGTGTATCATTATTTGTTGTCAAAAACATACACAAAAAATAAAAAAATTTAAACATTCTCAATGCAGAATTTATTTTTCCTAAGGGGATGTGGGAGGGTGGCGCTGTTATTTTAAGGGATCATTTTTGTACAATCTAAAAACCAACTCCTAATAAAATCTATTAAAACTGGTTGTAACTTTTTGTTACTACAAAAAAAATCCCAAATCCATCTAAATCATGTTGTTGGTAATCCCTGACATACCCAAGGCAGCTAATTAAAAGATTTATGCTAAAAATGTAGGGGGAAAAAATGAATGTATACTATCTTTCTATGTTTTGTGGCGAGGACACTGAACAGGAGCAACATAACAGATTTAGTTAAACAGAGTAAACTTGAAGTAATATTAGATTTGTGTTTAGAAAATTAAGATCAGTGATAAAATACACACGTGAGACACATTTCAGAGGAAAGGTCAGAGCCACTGCAAAGTTATCAAAACAATAAAACTTGAAAATTACACTTTTGTCCTCATTAGGGCACAAGGGTTTATAAAATATGTTGCCAAAAGCCACAAAGATTTTATACAAATCGGCAAAGTGTCCACAACCACATTCTGCCAATATCGCTGCTCTAAACTCATTTACACAAGCAAACACCAACATGAGACTTGAAGACACGTCCTATTTCTTTGCAATTTATAGACACTGTAATTGATTTCCTGACAGTGAAGTCCAATTTATGCTTGAGTAATCTCAATCACCTCTGCATTGTTACTACCTCTCATGTTACCAGCCTCTCCAGCCAGAGCTGAGGTCAGAATAAAGAGAAAAAAAGACGTTGAACAAGTAACCAAGTGTCTAAGTGGACACTGGTCACTATTTCAGCTTATTATTGTGATGTTTATATATGTTTTAACTCTTATAATAGTCTTGGAATACAATTTAGGACATCTATTACGAGAGCATTATTGTACAGTTACTAGATCTCTGCGTGTAAAGGCGTGCTGTGACTGCGTACTGTGCATTGAAGTAAAATGACCTTTTCCACCGAGATCCTCTGGGGAAACAGAATAACTAAGAACTGAGCCGCCAATGACTAAGACTGACTCCAAGGCCTTAACCGCGAGTGGAGCGGGAGGAAGTGACAGCATCCCCACAGCGAGATAACCTAATACAGGCGCTCAGTGAGGCGGAGTAAATCAATCTGGACTAACACGACGTGAGCGAAAATCAATGCACGAGACGATATTTATTCAACAGAGGCCTGAGGTTTGGAAAAAACGCTGAGAGCAACGCGGTTGTATGAGTCAACTTCATTTGTTTCACTACGTGGGGGGCAGATGACCTTTACTGCTGTGGGTTGTAAGACGCTTTAGTGTAATGAAAAAAAAATCCCACCGTTATATACAAAGTTTCTATTAAAACAGCTAGACTTAAATAAATAAGAGTAAAAAACATGTATTGACAGCAATAGTAAGAGATAAATGTACCATAATAAACTAAAACAGCTCAGGCTCATCTTAAAGCTCCCCTATTCTCCTAAATCTACTTTTTTTTGGAGATTTTAACCAATCAATAAATAAATACCTTAAAAATAAATAAATAAAAATCCACACCCCAACCGCACCACCCCCTATTTTGCTACATTTTTACACCGCCAATTAGATAAACATTGGATACTTATTGGATAGAGGAAAAGGTAACCATGACAGAAAGAGGTCACATGATAGAATGCTTGCTGTTTATTGGTTGGAGGCAACTAAAACCATGAAACCATGACAGAGAGCTGTACGCCTTACAGCAGCCCCATTCTTTGATAGCTCCATGGGGTTAAATGCTATCAAGAGGAATTAATAAAAGTGGAGATCAGCTAAAAAGTTAACGAAGGCCAAGTTTATCAATGAGTTGCCGACCCTTGCCATACACCATCACAAAGCAGTCGGCTCATTTATCTATCTGTTAGCTTCATGTTGCTAATATCCATTTTATGCTCTGTCCAGCCCCCACTGTTGCCAGCAGGGGGCAACAGACACCTAATCAAATCATATTCTCTGCAAAGTCAAAGTAACAGCTCCCCAAAAGAAGACGTTTCCCACACATATACATTAATTAAAGTTATAAAACGTGAAATAATCATGCAAAGGTGTCCAGCACTATTTCATAAATCCTGAAAAGAATACAGGACCTTTAAGATAGATATTCCATACAGCTCGTGAAGGTAAAAATCTGTCTTGTAAGCTCAGGGTCAGATTCTGTTTGCACTTTTTACAGAGGAGAAGTGAGTCATTTGAGGTTGTAGTGAAATATTTGGCAGTATATTGTTCTGCTGTTGCATTTAATTCAAATAATAGAAGTTGATTTTTAAAATGCACCTAAATAGTTTTGCATTTTATAATTTTCAGGTGAATAAATAACATTTTTTCATAAAATTTATATCTGAGTAGTGTAAAAATCTCATCTTGTCTCGATGACCCAGTCTCTTGTCTTGTCTTGTGTAATATTTCACAATGAAACACGGCTAAATGTTGTTGGATCTTGGTGTGTCCCTGTGCTCACTTGATCAATTTCTCTCACACATATTCCAGGCTTTTTGAGGGCCCCTCTATTGAAAGAGCCGCTGCTTTTTGGACCCAGTGCTTGAAAAATAGGCATGGCTTAGGCTCAACATACTGTATAGCGGCTCTGTGCTGGGACAGGCCTGAGGATGATCCATCACCACCGACTGGGCCTTGAAGCCAAAGACAAAACCAGTGACAAATGGAAAAAACTGGCCACGACAACAGCCTTCCTGTGATAATCCCCTATTGTCAAGGACTATAGGCCACATTTTATCATCAGAAACAATAAAAAAAGAACTAGGCCAAAAGGCTAAAAATGTAGCAAGCTTATGCAACACACAATATGAATCATGTCAGAGGTGCTTTTCCATATTCAGCGATAAAAAAATGCCTTCTCATAGCCACTCAATTGATCCACAAAACAGCCTTACGCAGCATGAACGAAAGACTGAAAAACTTCATTGAATTACATTGCAACACGAGAGCAATGCACTCTTATTCCCATCCTGGTCTACAGAAGCCTAAAATCCTAACTCTTTTCACTATAGGGATGATGACTTGCCATGAACCCAGATTACAGATTTTTGACACGAAACATGCGCTAAAAGCTTAGAAACTCCGTCCTATTTTTGGAAACAACACATTTTTTTTTGCAGAGAAGTGGAACCAGAAGCAATCAGTCTAGTAATTTTGTCCTCTCCTCAAGTGGTGTTAAATTGAATTCACACAATTACCTGCAACACAGCAGCACAGAGTCAAGGTGGAAATTAAAAAGACGAACGCACGTTACCTTCAACAATGGGGGAAGAGCTAAACTTAGACGCTTACCAATAAAGGTAAAAATAGCAGTGCGGTTTAACAAGTGTTGGCGGTGTTACTTTGGTCCACGTTGAGAAAGAGGAAGCCTACACAAAAGCACTGCTGATCACAGATATGTGGCTTCCTGTGAGGCAGTGATTTCAATACAAGTCTGAAAGTTGAGGCAGGAGAAAAGGACGAGTGAGAGAGCAGAGGTTCACGGACGCTAACTCTGAGGACTTCATTAGGAGTTTGGAGACTGAGGGGCTAAGAGATAACAATGTGAAAAACTAAAGGGTCGGTGGTTCAAACCTCGCTCAAAACGCATACTTTTGTTGTGTCCTTGGGCAAGACACTACACCCACACTGCCTACGTTCTGACAGGAAGGGCATCCGGTGCAAAAACCTGCCAAATCACTGTGCAACGGGTTCACTGTGGCGACCCCGAATAAATAAAGGGAGCAGCCGAAAGTAGAAGTTAAATGCATTTTGAATTGCAAAAGCGCATTACCAAAATGTGGGATTATTTTATTTTATTTTTTCAATAATCTTCTTAATAATAATAATTAGCAGTATAAAGCTGTGCAACCTTAAAAGTCCTTAAATTACTTAAAATAATTTGTATGTAAGCAAAATGTCTTCTTCTGGGAAACTGGCACTTTGCTGAGAACGTTTGAGTGAGAAGTCTGTCGCACCGCTCCAGCAACGCTGGGGACTGGACAGAAAGTAAGATGTTTATTTAGCACAGATAATAGCAACATGAAGCTAACAGACAGAGATAAATGAGCTGACTGCTTAACTGACTAGAGGTTGACTGATTTATCGGGCCAATTTTTTAAATTTTTTTAGACAATTACCCATCAGCCAATTCTTACACTTATGCTGATTTTGGGTTGTCCAGACAGCCATGTGACTAAAGGACCCCAGCCTCTGCAGCCTCTGCAGTTCATAGAAAACGTCAAAAATCACTTTATCTCAGCCAGAAAAGCTCAAAACATTTTCTCTGGCATAGAACCAGAAAAAAAAATCCAAATGCATTTTGTAGCTCTCCCCAAGGTCTACCTGCACAGAGAGTTTGACTGAGATTGCCTTATTGGTTTTCACCAAAAGCTCCTCTTTGTCTGTTCTCACTGTCAATTTATTAGATGCCATTGTGGCAGCCCTGCCCTGCCCTGCCCTGGCTGGTCACTCACTGTAGGTGACATACTTCACATACACAGTATATATTTTTGCACATATATGGGTATGTTGGCAGATGTTTTACTCTGTATGCCCTTCCAAAACCATACACTTGATACAGTGGAATTTTTTGGCCAATAAACACAAATTCATGGTTACCCACCATTTTACATGGAGTCTATGGAGATAAATTACTAATGGGGCCGCTGGTTACAATTTTTATTGGTTTATTAGTTGGATCCATTCTTTTCAACAAAGCTGGTCTTATTTATGACTTTATTTAAGAGAGCATAGATGATTTTAGATGACAATATATTTTGCCACCATCCATTCCAAATGTTTTATCACCTCATTAATGTGAAGTCACTTGTGTAAGACTCTGCTAGGTCCCCGACATTTCCTTTGGTTGAGTTTGGTCGATTAAAGGCTCAGCTGGGCATAACTTTGGTGGACTGCAGGTCTAAATATTAATACAATTTTAGATCCAGCTAGGTGTTTATATATATTTTTATTGAATTATTTAGCCACTTTAAAGTTTTTATTTATTTTTGGCATTTTTTATTAAATTATTTTATTATATTTAAAAAATATATAAAAATTCTGGTAAACACCATTATACTAAAATTTAGATATTTATACAGGGTAGCTCCTTGACCTTTTTAGGACTTTTTGATGCCATTTAGAATAAAATTTAATGCCAAGATTGCCGGCAAAAGAACAATAATCTGTATAAATTTTACATGATACAATATCAGTATTAGTCTCTGAAACTCACTGGTTCAATTTTAAGTCTAAATCGGGTGAAATAACTCCAGTTCTGCATTAAAAATCTCAAAATGGAATCATTAATTTCAGTGGTAGCAGCATTTGCAGCATTGTGGGGATGTTTTTGCAACAAATATGCCTAACCCTGCAACATTACGCAGCCCATAACAGTAATATAACATAAGTAGACTTTGCTATCAAAAACTTAATACAAGCACTTTTCAGTGGGTGACTTTAAGATATTGTAAAACCACTATTGATAGAATTTATTGCCAAATTTACATCTAACTCACAAAAAAGACTAATAAAGCACTGATCTAAAATATAGTTTTGACAAGCACAAGACAGGAAAACTTGACTTGTCCCATGTCCCAATTGACCATTTAAGAACTAGATGAACTAAATTTAATACGTACCCATAGGATTTAATACTTTTAAGGCCTTGATTTTGGCAACATCAAATTGAATAACTTTTTAATACTTTTAGGACCCTGTTACAAGTTATTTATATTAATGTACTGTATATGTAGCACTAGTAGTATATAAGTTATAATGTGTGTATAGGGGAAAAAGTTGTTCAGTTCAGTTTTAGACTATGATGGGCAGCCATTGTCTTCTGAATATATGTGAAACGTCTAAATGTTTTTTTCCTTTCCCCTCAGCTCCTCCTAAGTCACCAAACCTAATAACAAGTGCAGGAAAATAATAATCCACAAGTGCTTTCAGCTAATTATCTGAAATTTGTAGGCTCATTAAAATCATTATTCACATCATGAGCTATTTCTGACCAACCCCCGCACAGAGCAGACGTGTAATGTTGTAATTACACCGTGAACAAAAGATACGTGAGCCCCCCCTTCCCTTTCCAAAACTACCACCACCACATACTCTTTGTTATGTTTAAGGGCCAGGTGGTCGGACTCAAAGTAGTACACGTCCGGCTCTTCCTCTTCCTCCTCTTCCTCCTCCTCCTCCTCAGCAGCAGCAGTAGTAGTTTTTAGTACGGGCTCCTCACTGCATTTCTCCTCTTTGCTGGTTACATCCTCTAAAGCAGCAGCCCCCATCCCGTCTTGAGCGTCCTCCGATGGCGCCACTTCACATATAGACTCCGACGGGACGGGCTTCTCTGCTATTGGGACATCCTCTACTACCTCCCCTTCCTCTTCCTCTTCCTCTTCTTCCTCTTCTCTTATGGGCCCATTGTCTGTTACGGGGGGAGAGGGAGAGGAACAGGACTTGGGGGATGCTTCTTTGCCCCCGTTGGTCGCCCTTTTCGGCGGAGTCCGCAGAGTGTACCTATGCTCGTATAGCTCTGAGAAAGTAGCGTTGCACTCGGGCTCGGGCGGCGAAGGGGTCGGCGAAGCTTCTCCTGAGTTGCTATTGTTGTTATTGATTGGGCTATTGTTCATATTTGAGGAGGAGGACAAAGAGGAGGAAACGTCCTGTCTCGGCGGTGGCGGAGTTTGGGGCTGCCCGTTGCTCTCGATCACCTGCTCCTCTCTGGCCAAGCACAACGGGTCGCCCACTACATCCACCTCCTCCGAGTCTTCCACTTCCACTTCCTGCTCTTTTGCTACGATAAGATCCGGGAGCGTATCCTCATCGTTCGGGGTCTCCATGTTATTCGAGTTTGAACAAGGCACCAAGGGCTCGGGCCAGGACGACGCTGCTGCTGCTGCTTCCCCCGATTGACCGCCATTGAGCAAACAGTTCGTACTAGACTCTGTACTCGTTTCCTCCTCCGTCTGATTTTTAAGTCCGTTCGAAGCCTTGTAAGAGTTTGAAGGTTTATTTGCCCCATCCCCCGATCCCTCCTCTGTCTCCTCCGCTTTGCTGCTAACGCCAGACGAATTACTCAGATCTTCACAACTAATGTCCGTGTTCGTCTCCGGTAGAGTTTCCTTAGCTTTTGGGACCACCACCGCCTCGTCTTCCTCTTGTCCCTGAGAATCTGCAGAACGGGCGCACCTTTTGGCTCTTTTAATTTGAGGTGAGGCTTCCCGGCTTGCCCCCTTCGTTTTTTCACAGTTCTCGGACTTCTTCTCGATGTCTTTTTCCAAACAGGAGGCGCTTCTTTTTCTCGAAGCGCTCCACTGCTCGCCCTCAGACGAACTATTCGAGTCAGTCACTTTGTCCTGCGCCGATACCTGCTGCTCCTCAGTGTCTTGCTCGCCGTCCCGCTTAGCGTCCGATTTGGGTTCTTGCTTGCCGCTGTCCTCCTGTTGTTGCCTGGCGTCCTTCTTGTCGTCCTGTTTGCTGCTGTCTTGCCTCTTCTTAGGCGATCTTGCCCGCGGCGGTGGAGGAGATACGGGCGTCTCCTCCGGCTGAGCGATGCTTCGGTTCCTGAGAGTTCGACCACAGAAGTTTTCGTCCAATCCATTGAGCCCCACTGATGACCTTGTGACGCGCGAGGATCGGGACGCGGCCATACTACGGCGCTGCCTACAGCCTCCTCATCCTGGTGCGCTCTCCTCTCGTCTGCAGCACGATGATGTGGGCACCTGGGGACACAAAAAAAAGAAGAATTTATCATTAAATCTATACAAAAAAAAGATTGTATTAGTTGTCATTGAAAATATCTTATTATTTGGCCCTTTATAAGCGTTTGAGAGTTTCTGAGACTTCTCCTCTCTTTTATAGATTTGTGTTGCATATATAACGCAAGATTTGTGCTTTATCCATCTTTGTTGTCTGTTTTTCCTTTTTTCTGTGGTTATGTGGTGTGAACAGTTTGGAGCCAGCACCGGAATTGGTCTTTTTTCAGTCGGACTCGCAGCCGTCATTACTCCAGTGAATAAAGATGAAGTACACGGGTTCGGAGTCAACAAATGAAAGTGTCCCTGATTCAAATGGGACCGTCCCCCTTTTTTCTGAGCGTGTGATTGGTCAAAAAAAATCTGTCCCTGCTCTAGTTCCAGAAACACTATAACAAAGCCCAATGAGGTCTCAGAGTCTAAGGGAACAAGGGAACAAACTCAGGTAGTGCAGCTTTAAGGTGAACAAAAGTGGGGCTCTAGAGTAAAAGTGTTTGTGTTGTTACTGTGGAGATGCAAACGCTAATTCACACAAAACAATAACAAGCACAGAGCTGTGACATCAGTGTAAACGAGAAATGCACTGATGCTGCTCCCAGCATTAAAAACATTAATTTTGCAGATAAAAACTACAAATTCCAAAACCAAGAGATATGGTGTTACACTGCATTGTGAGTCATAATACAATACAACTGCCTATTACAATCTGTAATATGTACCCTGTCCCACCACTAGCAGAAAATGTTCTTCTATAAAAAATAATATTCAATTTACACGAGTTTACACAGTTGCGATATTTTGCAGTATTTTAAAATCTGTTTCACAATGTCAGATCTTTAAAACAATGGGGTTTCAAATCAGCAAAATAATTGTTACTGTCATATCAGCGAATGCAAAATCTGTATTGCAAGAAAATGTATCGCAGTAATGCTATAGTCCTCCATCATTTTCCTATTAGAGCCTTACAAGAAAATGTTACTCCAGATTTATTTAGTTAATTTAGTCATCATAATTTAGCCTTGTTTTAGTCCTGGTTTAGTCTTTCTTAAAGGTCTCCTATTCTGCTAAATCGACTTTTTGAGCTTTTTAACCACGTTATAATGCTGTAAGCTCCTAAAGTAGTATTTTGTTTCATTCACATGTTTGAGTAATCCTGTGCGCTGAGGTACTTTGACAAATATGTTGATTATTGCAAGCACAATATTTTTGCATTATTTTAAAAATGGGCCTACTTTTTTGGCACAGTACGTTAACTTCACCTCAATCAAAAATGTAAGTCTCTGTAGTCATGAGTCAAAACTTAACACAAATTAAACAGGAATAAAACAAGGCTAAACTGTGACTAAATTTTTTTAAAAAATACCACTAAAACTGGACTTTCAAAACATTTTTATTTAGTCACAACACATTTTTATCTAAGGCTCTGGTAGGAAAATGATTCTTCAGTGTAAATCTCTGTCGGATGGAAGACCACAGCGTTATTGCGATTTATTTAGATTCTTGCGATACAGATATTGCGTTTGCTGATATTGCCATAACAATAATTTTGTGATATATTGTGCAGCCCTAGCTAATAGCCATGCTAAAGAGGCAGCTTCACATTAAAGAGCTGTAATTCCTAAACCCTTTCTCTGATTTGTACGTGAATACTCTCAAATTACAGCTGAGTCTGCACTTTAAGCACATATAAATTATATAACTGTATTTTTAATATGTTTTGGTTAACAGCTAAAATAACAAAACTTGTGTCAGTGTCCAAATACTTATGGACCTAACTCTATACATTATTTTAGGTTATAAAACCTGAAATACTAATGCAAAGGTGTCAAAAATTATTTTAAAAAGCTTGAAAAACGCATAATATGGGACCTCACTGATGCACAGGACATTTGTTTACAAGTGACTTCAAAGAAACCTAAAGCTTTCTGATGGGAACCCTGATTAATACATGGTTATATTTAGCTTTACTGAGGACCTGACTCTTGAATGAACGTTGCCAGGAAAAGTAAAAGTGTCCACCATCAAAAAGGCCCTTTGCCGAACACGTCTGGGTCATTTCTCAAGCTCTCAACAGCCAAAGACGTATTGATTTCTTTCTTCCTGTCATTGTAACCAAGCAACACCATCTGTCCACTAACTGCACGTCTTCCTTTTCCCCGGGTCGGCGAAGAAACACATTTTAAAAGGTGTAAAATCTTAACTGGTGCGAGATGAGACGAGGAAACAATATGGTCACATCCCCCTCCTTCTAGGGTAATATAACAATCTCTATAAGCTCATATGGATGTGTTTTAGCTTTGGAAGTGCAGTTTAGTTGAGTGAAATAGCTCTGTCGTAATAAAAATCAATCTAGCACGGAGCGAGTGTACGTTGTAGAGGCATTATGGTTTGGTCCAGGCTGTAATACAATTTAGTGGATGGCTGATTTGACGATGCGTTGTGAGACTTTGAGAGATAACGCTAGAAAGTACACTGAGGTTTCTCTCCTGTCATCACTCGCTGTTATCTGGCGTGAACAGGTGGACCAACAGGCTGCAGGGGCTCATACGACGAGAGAAAAACGAAAGAAAGACTTTGACAGTGGTTCTCAAACTGTGGTACGGGTAACATGGGTGGCACACAGGAGTCTTTTGCAGCTCAAGTCCTGGTTTAGTTTACTTTTGAGACAGATTACTTAGCTTTTAGTTCTTGATTTGTCCTGGTTAAGACCTGATTTTTCACTGGACTATGTCAAGGCTTAAAATGTGGAGACTTTATGGTACAATTTAAGCAACTATTGTTACAACATCGAGGGGTTACTACTACTACTACTACTACTACTACACTGAGGAGCTAGGGGCTGGCAAGCTCTGTGGTTGTATAAACAAGGAACTAGGGGTATAACAATATGTTTTTGCAGCAATACAATTAGAATTGCTTTGATCCGATTCAAAGGTGATATCAGCTGATTTAGAACAATCAGAACATTACATTGATACAGTAACTTTTTGCCAAAAATCATAAAAGTTTACACTCATATTTAGCATCATGGCTGTGGTTGATTTAGTCCAGCAGACTGACAGTTATTAAAAGCACAAATATTACATCCAAAAAGTCAAATCTGGTTTTATTTAAACATGCACATTTCTAATATTGATATTTCAGATTTTTTTTCACGTATATTGATATTCACTATCTAGAAAACGATGCAATTCGATACGAGGTGATACGTATCGATTAGTGATGGGCAGCTTGATACTGCAGTATCAATATATCGATGTTTTGGGGTAACTTACCCCAGTGGTCTCTCCATGTCATGTGAGAGGAAGTTAGCAGTTCTGTTTGTTCTACTACAAACAACACATTTAATTTTATTATGTGATTTGTTTTTAAGGGTAATAACATTTTGACTGGAAAAAATCCCCTCAAAAGAAATTATCAGTATTGTATTTAAGTAATTAATCAGTATTAATCAGTATTTAAAAGTGTGGTATTGCCCTTCACTTGTCTCAATATAGATGTATCGTAGGAAAAACAAAACGCTACATCGATATAGTAACTGTATCGTTACCCCCCTACAAGGAACAGAATAAAAATCAGTCATGTCAGAACAAACGACTGTAAATCTCTTCTATGTAACAAACGCTGGCACTAAGAGGAGTTTTATCAGTTGTAGAAGCCACGTTAGTCATAAAAGTGTTTTCTTTTAACGTCTGTGTTATTGCTCCTGTCTGCTTCTCCAAACTGTACTGAAAAGTTACCAATCCCTAAGCATCTCAAAGACACTTTCACATAATACTAGACTCACTCTCTCTTTTTAAACCAGTGATGTATCTGTTACTTGCCATTAAAATACTCTGCACTTAGACCCAGCTGTTGCATTAGGCGGTGGTCCTTTTTGTGTAAATCCTAACGGCAGAGATTCCCGGCAACATGTGTGACCCTGAAGTATCCTCTGGTGGAGATCGTGACTCATAATAAATCTAAGGACAAAGAGAGGAGCAGTATGTGAAGGTCGTGCAGATGTGACACTGGTGGAGTGCTGTCCCTTTACATAAGATGACCGCTGAAGCCAAAGCAGAGGAATTACTGCAGCCATTACAGATCTGAGGAGGCTTTCCCTAATGTTACCAGATACAAGACGTGCCAAAACTAATTTATATGTGTGTCCTCCTCTGAGACGCCAAGACAAACACATCGGCGTTTATAATAGGACTGCAGGAAAAATCCCACAAAAAAAATCTCAACGGTGGTGCGTGGGCTTCTTCAGGAGTCGTTTGTTGTTTAATTAGTTTAATTTAGAGCCAGTTTTATTCCTGTTTTAGTCCTGCTCTGGTTGGGCTTACATTCAAAGTTTAGACCAAAGCTTAGTCCTATTCTAGATCTGGTTTAGTCCTGATTTAGAGCTGGTTTAATCCTAACTTAACCCTGCTTTAGCCCTGGTTTAGTCTTAGTTTGGACCTGCTTTAGATCTGGTTTAGTTTAGGACTTGATTTAGGAGTTTGTTTTGTCCTAAATCAAGTCCCAGTATAATCTCAATTTGTGGTTTTAAACTAAACTAAAACAAAACCAGGACTAAACTAGATCAAAACTAGAAATTAACCAGGAGTTAACCAGTACAAACATGGGATAAAACTAGAACAAAACCAGGACTAAACCAAGAATGAACCAGGACTCAACTACAGCAAAACCAGGATAAAACCAAGCCAAAACTAGCACTAAACTGGGTCTAAACCAGGACAAAACTTGGACTACCCCAGGTCTAAACAAGGACCTTGAACAGCAAGAGACTCCTCAGTTCCACCAGAAGAAGCCCATGTACCTACAGTAGTACTAGTATCACATCATCACACATCACTCTTTCTCTTCTTCTGTTTTACAACATCTTTGTTCTCCCTGTGGCCATTTTGTTTAGGGAAGTCCAAAACAACTTTTTTTGGCTCCTGATCCGGTACTGATCATTTCATGTTTGATTTTGGCCAAACCAAGTCTCGATACCGATCTTTTTCATTATTATTTTTTGCATTTTGTAATAACACCTAACATATTGCATAGCAGCAGTGTGCGTTACCCTCACAATGACATCAGTGAAGACAGAAGTCTTTTAGTTTAAGGCATCTCTGCTTATAATTTGTATACACCATATGAGGCCTGTGAAAAGACGCTAAACAGGGCATGTGGCTAACTAGCATAAATAAACAAAAACACAAAAAGTTAGCACTGAAAGCTGCACATCACACTACGCTGTTCGTTTTGGTCATACTGCTGCCACATCTAAATGAGGCATTAGGTAAACTGACATTTTTCTCTGTGATTATTATTGTTTAGCATCTGCAGAGTCTCCACAGTCACCATTTAAGCTGCTGTAGGCGCTAGCAATAAAATTAGCCTCAACAGCTGCAGCTCTTGGAGGACTGTTTCCACTGAAGTTGATTATAGATAGAGCCTCTTTTGTAAAAAAAAAAAAAAAAAAAAAGCAAATTAATTAAATTAATTTGTTTTGTTGCTCAGCTTTACTGCAACACTACTACTGCATGCTGCAGTGCTTTGGGTTTTGGTTTGCAGCAGATGTAAAACATAAGATCGGCCCAATCATGTGACTTAATCTGATTCGATCATTTAAAAATTCTTTGAACGGCGCCTGATACCAATTTCTTTATCAGGATTGAGAACCCCTGTCCTAATGTATACACCTGGACAGAGCACTAACCCACCGCTGTGGGCTCAGACCGAGGACGGCTCAGACCGAGGACGGCTCAGACCGAGGACGGCTCAGACCGAGGACGGCTCAGACCGAGGACGGCTCAGACCGAGGACGGCTCAGACCGAGAACGGCTCAGACCGAGAACGGCTCAGACCGAGAACAGCTGATGTGATCTGTCCAAGCATAAAATCAGAGACTGCACCAAAGGAAAACAGAAGGCAGAGAGCAGTCACCCTCCGACCCAACATGACAGGACAAATAAGACTCGCTCGCCTGCCCCGCTCGCCTGCCCCGCTCGCCTGCCCCGCTCGCCTGCCCCGCTCGCCTGCCCCGCTCGCCTGCCCCACTCGCCTGCCCCTCTCGCCTGCCCCACCATCGAACACCCCACAGCCTTCAGCTCTTGTGATGGCTCTGTTTAGGGCAGTGGTTCTCGCTCTGTGGGATGGGTACACCTGGTGTGGTACTGAGGAGTCTTTTGCAGTTCATTCAAGTCCTGATTTAGAGGCAGTTCATTCCTGTTTGGGTCTTGTTTAGTCCCGGTCTAGACCAAGTTGAATCCTGGTTTAGTATTGTCTTATTAGTCCTGAATTAGACTTGATTTAGTGCTTGTTTAGACCTGGATTTGTCCTGTTTTAGACCTGGTTTAAGCCCTGGTTCCACCGTGGTTTAGTCCTAGTTTAGTCCTCTTTTAGCCCTAGTTCAGACCTGTTTTGGCCCTAATTTTGTTCTAATTTAGTCCTGTTTTAGCCCTGGTTTAGTCCTAGTGTAGCCCTGTTTTTGCCCTCGTTTAGTCCTGGTTTAGTTCATTAAAGTTGGCAGTGGTACTCAGAATAAAACATTTGAGAACCTCCGGTCTGAAACACCACTTCCTTGACTGAATGAATGCTGCTCCTGCCTTTATCACTGTGAGAGCCAGCGGTTCATGGACTTTAGTTCTCACACTGTTCTTGACCTCAGTTTTTCAGACTCTGCCTTTAGTCCTTGTAACACATTCACTCAGCATAAATACAGCAAGTCATAACAACCCATTTAATAAACACTTAACTAGCCTTTTAACATCTTTTTAACTCTCATTTTAACGTCTCTTTTATGATTTAAACCCCTATGTCATAGTCTGTCATAGTGGTTCTCAAAGTTTTCACACCAAGTACCACCTCAGAAAATATGTGGCTCTCCAAGTACCATCTTTAACAGGACTAAAATGAAAACAGGACTAAAAGAGGACTAAGACCGGACTAAATCAGGAATAAGTCAAAACCAAAGACTGAAACAAAGACCAGGTTTACTCTAGGACAAAACAATGGCTAAACCAGGGCTAAAACAGGTCTGAACTAGGACTAAACAAAGGCTAAGTCAGGTCTAAACTAGAGCTAAACTAGGACAAAAACGGGGCTAACCAGTAGTCTAAGCTTTTATCTAGGAATACAGTCAGCTCTAAATTAAACTAAATCAGGACTTGAAGTGCAAAAGACCCCTGCGTACCACCAGTAGTCCCTGTACCACAGATTGAGACCCACTCTATTAGACATCTTCCAACAGCTGTATAATATAAATATGACCTATAGATGAAGAAGGGGTGTATTTGAATATGATATGAAAGTCTCATCGTTCATTCCTCTCTAATGCATAATACCTGCTTTATAGATTTACTATTCTTTCTGTAATACTAAAGTCTAATCCACATCACAAGCCAGTGTACTCCTTGTGCCAGTCCCAAGCCTGGATAAATGGTCAGGAAGCCAATCCGGTGTAAAAAACCTACGTCAAATCAATATTGTGAATGACTGCACACTAGAAGCAATCCATGATGGAAAAAGACAAAATAAGAAAAGGGCCAGAGCAGGTGGATTTCATCTTGCTACCACTGAGTGAATTTGCTACGCAACATCTTTTTTTTTTTTTTGGGAGAAGTAGACAGGAGCAATAACAGGTGCCAAAGGGCTAGTAAGTTCTCAAACTGTGGTATAGGTATTACTAATGGTGCGTGGACTTCTTCTGGTAGTACTCAGGAGTCTTTTGCAGTTCAACTCCTGATTTAGTGTAATGTAGAGCCAGTTCTATTCCTGTTCTGGTTGGGAAATGTTAGGAGTAAGTCCTGGTTTAGATCTGGTTTAATCCTAGTGTAGACCTAGTTTAGTTATGGTTTAGTCTTGATTTAGACCTGGTTTACATCTGGGATTGGTCCTGGTGTTGACCTGGTTTAGTTGTGGTTTAGTTTTGGTTTCATCCTGATTTAGACCTGGCTTAACCATGCTTTAGTCCTGGTTTAGTTCTGGAGTGGTCCTGCTTTGGTACTGATTTAGAACCGGTTTAAACAACATTTAGTACTGGTTTAAACCTAGTTTATAACTTGGTTATGTCCTGTTGTAGAACTGGTTTTGTTGTGGTTTAGTCGTTGTTTAATCCTGATTCACAACAGGTTTAACCATGCTTTAGCATTGGTTTAGTCCTGATTTAAGCACATTTTACTCCTTACAAGGAGTGGTACTCACAAGACAGTGCTTGTAAAGCCAGTTATTTCTTGAGGTGATACTTGGTGTAAAAACTTTCTGAGTATCCTGTTTGCAGAATGCTGTACAGTGAATTTAATTTAACTTCATCCAAACGTATGTAAAGCGTGTCCTGTGGTTGGACAGGCGGCTCATCTCTGCAGCAGCTGTAAGTAAACATCACACCGGGCCTGTCCTCATAAGAAAACCTCACAGTGTTTCCTGGTGCACAGACCGAGCAGCAGAATGGTGCAAAAATTAATTAAATCTCCAAAAACATCAGACTTAACGCTGCCCACGAGGAGAAGGATGCTCTTAAAACGCAGTGTGGCCATCTGCACGTGCCACAGCCAGAGTTAAACCACAGCAACAGATAAACTACCACCACAAACTTTACCAAACCAGACTTTAGGTGCAATCTCAAAGTGTGTGTGTGGAGCTGAGTGCTTTAAATGAATACAAAAAAAGCTATCTGTTAGCACGGAACAACTTACTTATTAACTGGACGGAGCCTGTTTATCTGCTAACCTTGGCTAAACTAAACTTACCGTCACATTTGTGGTTATAATTCAGCCCAAATCAAGCCAAACTGCAGGCTGTGGCACCAATTAAAACAAAAACAATAAACTAGAGTATTACACGGAGCATGGCACGCCGCTAACAAGTAAATAAACTCCGCTAAGTGGTTTGTTTTTCTTTTTTTCTACGTTAGCGACTAGTTAGCAGAAACGGCTAGCTGTTGATGTCGCTAGTTGTGTTAGTGCTAATTTTTCCAGTGTTTTTTTATAAATGTAGCTCATTTTGGTGTCGCTGTAGCTAGCTGTGGAGTGGTTGGTGACATCTAAATGAAAAAATCGAGCATATCTAGAGTGGTTTTTAAGTGGTATAGTGCTTCGCCGGAGTGTATTTTAGTAGCATGGTTAGCACAAGAGCCGTATCTTTGACCAACGGTAAACCAGTTAGCCCGCTGTGGCTAACCGGGAGCTAACTAGCAGCGGTCTAATATTAGCAACCCGAAGCTAGCTGATTGTTCGGCGCACAACTTTGCCCGATGTTATCCGTGTGCAGCTACTAGACGCTGGGAAAATTCCGCATTTGCTGAGCCGACAAACTTGGGTTTTATGTTCGCTATCCCGTCAGCGCAGAAAACTAGCGGTTCACTTGTAAAATAGCATTTGTAGCAGAAGAATATAACAGACATACCTCACTTCCGTAAATTTGCTGCACGTTCGGCCGCAGCCATGTTTTTTCGCTCTCCTCCAGTCAAGAGTTGGGGTTGGGTTGTGTGGTTGTGTGTGAGGCTGCTGTGTGGAGCCGAGAGGCGCCAGGCTCCCTGCAAACCCCGCAGCACCACCACCATCACCGACAAAACTGGACTGGAGCTACATCTCAGCGAGGCTCTGCAAAAAAGTTCAATTCAGTTTTCAATTCAGTTTTATTTCTATAGCTCAGCATCACAACAAAAAGGGCTTCACAAATAGTTCATCAAACATAAATATACAATCTGGCATAAACAATACCTTTCGTTAACCTTCTGTTCTCGGTAAGGAAAAACTCCTAAAAAGAACCAGCTCATCAAACATAAACACACAATCAGACTTAAATACACAATCAAACAAACACAAAATCAGACACAAACACACTATCAGATATAAAGAATAACTACACTAAACTAAACGGACCCAGGTTGTCTCTTGTCCTTAGACCCTCCTTCTCTTAAGGAAAAATGCCTAAAAAACCCAGCTTTGGGAAAAAAGAAGAAACCTTTTGGAGACCACAGTGAAGGAGAGATCCTCTCCCAGGACAGGCTATAAATGTGTCTGGAACTGTTAAATAAAGTCCATTTGCACATCTATTTTCACAGTCAGCGTGAAGTCACTTCCTTAGCAACTCTAGACCCAAAGGAGCAAACAACGCAAACTGGGGTATTGAAAACCTTCCTAAAACAACAAGGAATTGCTTTGCTATAAACTAATTGAACTGGCTTGAGAGCAAATGCCCTTGTTTTCCCCTTCGTGCCATGTTACTATGGCATAAGTGGGCTAAATTCCCGGATGTTCCACCGTGAGAATAGTATCATAGTTCAGGTCGGTAAGGATGCAGCAGCTGGGCTTCATCCAGACAGGAGCGCAGGTGAGGTAGGGGTCCGGGGGAATGCAGGTGAGGTAGGGGTCCGGGGGAGTGCAGGTGAGGTAGGGTCCGGGGGAGTGCAGGTGAGGTAGGGTCCGGGGGAGTGCAGGTGAGGTAGGGGTCCGGGGGAGTGCAGGTGAGGTAGGGGTCCGGGGGAGTGCAGGTGAGGTAGGGTCCGGGGGAGTGCAGGTGAGGTAGGGGTCCAGGAAGTCCATAGGAGGTCAGGTTAAAGGCCCACAGGTCGCGACAGGAGCACAGAAGGGGTCAGCTAAGGTCCAGTCATCATTGGGACATCTGCCAGCAGCCAGGCATCTGAAACAGTCCCAACTCCCCCAGAGGGGAGCAGGACAGAGGGACAACTGTGAACAGCAATGAACTGATTAGAGATATAAAATATTAGATTATATTAGCGATGGTGATAGAAAAGGAAGAGCAGCAGACCCAAAGTGCACCTCAGGGCTCTCGAGGTCATGTTGACAGTTGGATTAGGATGTTTTGACACTGCTAAGACGCAATTTAATAATTTTATTTAATGATTATAGTGTTCCAAGTGTGCAAATTAAAATAGATAGGCGAATAAATCACAGTAGTCACAATTTTCAACATGGTTTCATCAAGTTTTAATAGTGCCAGCCAGCAAAATCAGCTTACCAAAGGGAGACACATCCATATGCAATGATTTAACAGTACAGCATTTTGTGTGCCCCTAGAATAGGGTGACCAGATGTCCCGATTTAACTGGAACAGTCCCAGTTTTAGGCTCCTTGTAACATGTCCCTACACATATCTGTTCCAGTTGTCTCCATTTTAACCAATACAAAAGCAAAAGACACTTAAAATCATTAACTTTTGTCACTCTGTTTAATTACGACGTCATTATTTTTACCGATGAACTGCCATTATATAAAAAAATTAAGCCTAAATGACCACAAATCGTATGGATTTGGGATTTCGGAAGTGTTCAAAGCATCGTGATTACTGAAATAAATACATATGTCCCAGTTTTTCGGTCTAGAAACCTGGTCACCCTACCGTATAAGCAAACACCCTGAAGCAACATGCCCCTCACTGACACAAAAATAATGCCTTTAATTGATTAGTCTGATGATAATGTTGATTAAATATCGTAGCGCGACTTCCCTAGTTTACGTACAATTTCGTGGAGACTGGTCTAGAGCTTGTGAATTGCGTGCACGTCTTATGTTTATGAGCAGCCTTGAATTTACATGCGGTTTGTTTACGTGACGTGTGGATGGTAAAATGTGACAATTACAGCATGCATTCTTTAAGATTTTTTTTATTTTTTTTATTTTTTTAAAGCCTGCCTTGTCCACACATAATATACTCTACAAAATCTATCAACGTCAACCTTTAAAATCACTCGTCTTCTCTGCGATAAATAGTCAAGTGCTGCCAACATCAGTAATAATAATGGTATACATTCAGAAAAAAAAAAAAAAAAAACGTGCCAAATTTGTACGTCGTCTACAGATCAGTGCAAAACATAAGAATCATTCCTGAGACTAGTCGGCGTTTAGTCCCTTCATAAAACCTTTTATCAGTGTCACAATTTTCTCTTTTACTACCATTCAATACACAGTTTTTCCTCAATAAAAGTGAAGAAGTCATATATATACACAGCGAAAGATGAATGAATTGTGATTTATCAACATCAGCGACACATAACAGAGACATTTTGGTCAAGAAAAAAACAAAAAAAGGATATGGCATTCAGTGGGATTCGTAGCTGCACATCAATAAATGCTTGGTTCAGAAACATGGATACTATCAGTGCTACAGTGGATTTAAGAGCTTTTTTATACACATCTGTACAGCGTGACAGCATTTCCAGACTCTTCTGTTTCCATCTTGTGAGCTGTCAAAAGGCGGTCGTAGGAGCAGGAAACATGAGGTCCTCGTGAAATAAAAAGTCAAGTGCAAAACAATAAAAGGCGTTTAGTCTGTGTGTTTTGTTTTTGATGCAGAGTTTCTTTTTGTTTTATTAAAGCGAGCGCGTCTCCACCTCGATCTTCTCCTCGGACTGTGAGGTTTCTGTCTCCTGGTGGCTGACGCTCGGCCGGACCGTGACCAAAGGACCGCCTCCGTAAATAGAGTGAAGGAAGTTCCACGTTTCTTCAGAGATCTGCCCAGAGTCGGCTCCTGCAGGGTGGAAAAACACTCTGTAACGTTATTTGTAGCTACACATATTTATTAAGGACGCACTACCCTTTTTGTTCCTTTGCATTTGAGGAAAACTAATTATTCAGTCAACGGCGGCATAATAGAAGTCCTCTGAGAAAAAAAAGGGACTCTGAGACCTCATCTGGGCTTTGTTATAACAGCGGTCCTGCAGTCTAGTTTAGAGCTGCAACAACTAATCAGATTAATTGATAATTGAAAGAATCGTCAGCTAATTTAGTAATTGAATAATCGCCAACTGAGATATTTAATAGATTCTGACACATGCCATGTTCTGTGAGAGAAAGTTTTATTACCTAGATAAAGCAGTAAACTGTTAAAAGCTATGTACATTTTGTGTTTTTGATTAAAAATATCATATATGTATTACAGATATTTGATGTATATATGCTCTATATAAACATCTTCAAGAAGCTTGTAGCTTTGTCTGATTTAATTTTGTAAAAATCAAGTGATTTTTTGTTGCATTATCACCCATTTTTAACAAAAACTATAAAACACCTCACGTTTTTAACCATTTTACTCGTGCTTCTCTATCAGACTAATCAAAAAAGTAATTGACAGAATCGATTATCAAAATAATCGTTAGTTGCAGCCCTAGTCTAGTTTAATGCTTTTTAATGCCATTTTTAACATTTTTTAATGCCACAAACATACAATCGCGGCAGCTTAAATTGACAAAATGTATTTATTTATTTGTAAGTGTTTGCATTTCCCGCTGGACGCAAACTCGTTCTGCCATCTATCACGCTACTGTAGGCTACAAAAATGAGAATTAGTATTAAATTTACACATTATATTCATGAATAAAGCTACTTAAATTTTTTGAATGCCTGTTGGAATCAAATGTAAAGCCTTCATTTTCACAAAATCAATTTAATGACTTTGCCCGTGGGAACCCTGTATAAAGTGTTTTTGACAGAGGGGGAACTAAAGTAGGGAATGAGTTTTTGGACCAATCACAAGCTCAGAACAAAGGGGGATGGTCCCATTCTGATCAGAGACACTGCCATTGGCTGAGTCCGAGCTTGTGCACTTCGTCTTTAAACACCGGAGCAATTACAGAGATGAGTCCGACTGGAAAGAGGCTTTTTTCACATTTTCTCCAAAACTCTGTTAAACTCTGGTCTTTAATGATGATGATGCAGCGCTCGGAAACAGGCCTCCCTCTCTGCAGCAGTTCCCAGGACTTTTATTACATTAAAGTTCAAACTCAATTTTACAAAGTGGACTTAGAGGGTCACGCGTCAAACATGAGCTGTGTCCGAAAGCAATACTGGTCCATTACTCACTGCTCAGGTAATACTTGCGCTTGAATATATCCATTATAATTTTATGAGATGCTAAATTTTGGTTTTCATTAACAGTCAGACATATTATCTCTAATAAAATAAATGCCTACAATTTTTACTTTTATGTTTAGTTACTTTATGCACAAACCAAACTGAGTTTCACTTTAAATTGAACTACTGAAATACATTGACGTCATTTATAGTACACTTTTTTTCCTCTGGAAGCCTCTCCCAGTAGCTATGGGCCCTTTGTATTAATAATAGTTAAATGTCCCCTATTCTGCTAAATCGACTTTTTGGAGCTTTTAACCATGTTATGTCTCCTTCTCAAAAACAGGCCTGCAGTAGTATTTTGTTTCATTCACACATGTTTGAGTAATCCTGTATGCTGAGCACTGTCCTTCTCCAGATCTGAAAACGCTCGGTCTCACAGCTCTACTGAGACTCGTGAAACCAGGAAGTGCTCCTGCGCGTTTCTAAAGCCCAGACACCGTCACCGGACTCGTTCTGATCATTTCAGCCTTAAACCATCATCACTACAAAGCAGTCAGCTCATTTATCTATCTGTTAGCCTCATGTTGCTAATAGCTGTGCTAATTAACCATTTTATGCTTTATACAAGGAGCTACAGACACCTAATCCAAGCCTTCTCTGCAAAGTTAAAGTAACAGCTCTCCCAAACATTATTTTAAGTTATAAAAACCTGAAATACTAATCCAAAGGTGTCCAAAACCATTTTAAAAAGCATGAAAAAGCAGAATATACGACCTTTAAAAATAATAATAAAGTTTGTACCTTGTTTGAGTGTTAAATGCCCGTTCTTGTTCACCGTTATCTTTGCATTATCAATGGGTCCCGGTGGATCTGGAGAAAAGAAAACACACTTTATTTTACAACTTCATTTAAAATAATTGAATCTGAGACCAAATAAGTCTAAAATGTCAAATATTTAGCCTCTGCAGGAAATCCCTGCTTCCCACCTGCTGCACAACAGCAGTCCTACCAGATGTGAGTAAAAATAGACAGTACGATACAAAGAAAATGCAGAAATGTGCAAAAAAATGAACTATCTTTTGAGTTTGCTGCAGCAGGAGGAAAACACGACCCAAGGGACCTGAGCAAAGTCTTTGAAGATAAGAAAGGAAACAGTCTTCTGAGTCTCTTCTGAACCTCTGAGGGGTTTTTTTGAAACTAAGGAATGTGGAAGTTCAATGTAAATACATTTAATTGTGTATCTTTAACCCACAAAATATAAAAATCCGACTACCGGTGTTAGTTTTTTTGTAGAAGGGGAGCAAGGAGATACTCATAAAGATTAATTAACAGGTTACAGCTTTCCCCACAGAAGCAAAGTGTCAAGTTTGGAGGAGCAGACAGGAGCAATGACATAGGCTTTGTGCTATGTATGGATACAAATTGGCCCATTAAATTTCTAAAGACTTCCAAAACAAAGACATGAAAAGAATATATTTAAGAGCTTTTTTTTGGTAATACTGTATAATGCCTGGTCCAGAGCTGTTGAGAGAGAGTTGTGCCAGCGTTTAGATGGTCACGTGATTCATGTGGACACTGGCATGCATTTTTTGGCTAAGTAAATGTGATATAAATCTGTAGATAATAAAAAAAACATTGATTCTTTAAACATCTTAACCTACAAAGGTGTGACACAGACAATGCCTCTTTGTACAATTGTACGCCGCTGCTAGCCTGAGCAGCTAACTTCCTGGAACTATTCCTTGGAGCTATTTGTGTAAAACATTGCCCCATTTCAGTCAAGGGAGATGTCTCAACTCTCTTTCAATGTCTCTGGTCTGATCTTTATTCTGTACCTCATTTATAAAACGCTACAATCTACTATTCATTATACTAGCTCCCCAATGTGGAACTAAAATACAAACAATTTACAAAACAATTTAGCAGCAAAATGTGGAAATATTCTTATCTTAAAATAGATTTTCTTTAGCCGCATTTATAAATACACAGTTTAGTCTCTGTGGCATAGCTCCTGTTTGTTTTTCGTCAAACCGGAATCACTTTTAACAACTCCTTCACCAGGACTAAAACAGGTCTAAAACAGGCTAAACTAGGACTAAACTAGGACTATATCAGAACTAAACCAGTACTATACTAGACCAAGACTAAACTAGGTCTAAACCAGGACTTCACTAGGACCAGACCAGGATCAAAAGAGGTCTAAACCAGAGATAAACTAGGTCTAAACCAGCTAAACCAGGACTAGACTGAGACTAAGACTAGAAATGTCCCAAAGTCCCAAATCTTGAATGTTTAAAATAAATTCTCTTTAACTACATTTACAACAGTACTCTGGTGACCAGATGTCCCGATGAACCGGGACCGTCCCAGTTTTAGGCTCCTTGTCCCAAGACAAATCTGTAAAAACACAATTATGTCCCGGTTTTTAACTAATCATGTCCCAGTTGTCCCCATTTTGAACAATATAAAAGCAGAGGAAACTAAAAACACATTTGTCTGAAAACTTGTGTCCTAATTTTTTTTTACAAAATTCAAAACCTTAGCAATAGCATTATATGTTCTTTAATGACATGATTTCTGAAGCTTTTTGGTCACTTGTTGAGTTCAAATGCACTGTGATTAGTGAAAAATATGTGTCCCAGTTTTTGGGTCTAAAAATCTGGTCACCCTAAGCAGTACATGATTTAGTCTCTGTGGTAAGTCTCCTGTTTACTTCTCCAAACTGGATCTACTATAGGTCATAAACTAAAACCTCTAACAGCACCACATTTAACCATTTCTTACAAGATGAATGAACATGAAATCAATAACACAACCTTTAGCCTTTAACTTTAGCTTTAGCCTTTAGCTTTAGCCTTTAGCTTTAGCCTTTAGCTTTAGCCTTTAGCTTTAGCCTTTAGCTTTAGAATAGGGTGACCAGATTTTTAGATAGAAAAACTGGGACACATATTTTCACGAAGCATTTGAACTCACCAAGTGACAAAAAAGCTTCCAAAATCCATACAATTTGATGTCATGCATTAATGCACATGACGCTAGCGTTTAGGTTTTGAATTTTAATGGCAATTTATTAATAAAAAAATTAAGTAAATCATTTTATTGACAAAAGCCTTTAGACAAGTGTGTTTTCTAAGTTTCCTATGCATTTCTTTGTTTAAAATGGGAACAACTGGGACATGGTTTGTTGAAAACTGAGACGTGAGTGTTTTTACAGAAACATGGGACAAGGAGCCTAAAACTGGGACTGTCCCGGTTAAACAGGGACGTCTGGTCACCCTACTTAAGCGTGACATGTATGAAGTGCTGTGGGAGGGGCCCGGATCGACGTCTGTCCAGTTACCGTTGTCTTTTCCTTTGACAAAGCCCTCCCATTCACGAAACCACTGCATGCTGATGCAGTATATGACCACCGGAGACTCCTCCTCCTGGAACGCCTTGTTGAGCTACAGAGGAGAAGAGAGAGGGGGGGGAGAGGAAACGGGGGAGGAGTGAGAGGTTCAGACCAGCGGGACGGGGGAGGGGTGGGACACAGGGGTAAAAAAATATATATATTAAGTGAGGATAAAAGGATTGAGAGCACAGGAGATGAAAAACCTAATCAATTCTCCTCAGTGGTTCTTCTAATTAGACGACAGCCAGAGCAGCACAGAGTCTGAGTGAATGCAAGCTCTGTTTAAAATTCATTTTCTGAGACTTGATGATTCAGGTTTTCTCATTAAATTATACAACACGTATCCAATTTGATTTTTCATTTTTATTAAGAAAAGTTTTCTGACTATTTTCTCTCCGAACTGGTTTTAAACTTGACTTCATTTATAATCTACAGAAGCCTCTGAGGGTCAAAACTGATGACCCGTCTGCACAGAAGCAGCAGGTTTCTCTGAATACACAATTTTTTAGGTTTTAGCTTCTACATGCAGAAGTCACAAATAAATGAAATATATGCGCTTTTTTTGATAACTCCTGGCAGTGTTGGTATTAGGGCTGCAATAAAAAAGGATTTAATTAAAATAATTATCAACAAATTTATTAACTGATTAATCTAACTTATCTATCTGGGGTATTTACAGACTTTAGAAGATGTTGCATTACACAGACAGCACAATGATGCCACAAAGACATTCAAAGATAATGTAATTTTTGTGTTTTTGTTAAAAAAAACAAAACAATTAAAAATAAATCATCTGTGTGAATATAAGCTCTGTCCAAAAGTCCTCACGTGGCAAACCTTTACTTTCGTCTGGTTCAAATTTAGCAAAAAAAAAAACGGTTTTCTGTAGTGGAGTATATTCACCCATTTTGAATTTAACTTTAAAACACCTCAGGTTCAAACACTAGTCTTTGTTAGGGCGCCAGGTCATCCAGCATTTCCTCGCACTTCACTGTCTGATTATTTTTTTCAATCAATTAATAATCAGATTAATCTATTTTTGAATTAATTGTTAGTTGTTAGTTGCTAGTAGTAAGCAGTAACATTCACAACAACCACGCTGGTCAGGAAAATGCTACAGTCATGCCGTCTCTGATTCTCATCTGCACGAATACGCTCGAGGTGTGAAAAAACAGTGGAAGGTGTGAAAATCTGTAGTACCACTGTGAGGCCAGCAAACGGCGCTGTTCACCCTGCTGACAGTGTCACCACTGCAGAAGAAGCCACAGTTCCAACTTTCACTACAACCTTTACATCCTGGGCTCCTCCTGGGCAGAGCTGATGAACTCTGAAGCACCAGTAAGGATTTATACACGTTACTAACAGAATTATCAAAATAAAGAGGAAAATGACTGTATTTAGTGATTACCGTATTTTCCGGACTATAAGCCACTACTTTTTTCCCACGCTTTGAACCATATACAAAGATGCTTTTCTATGGATTTTTCTTCAGCCGCCAGGGGGCGCTCTGGCAGGAAGTGCAAAAACAACAATGAAGACGACTTCAGTGGTTTCAGTGCACAGGAGGAAGATGAATAAAGCCATCAATTAGTTTTGTGTTTTGTTTGATCAGCACTGTTACTGCCGTGTTACAGGCACTGTTCGGAAACAACCAGTTCAGGTTTATAAATAAACATTTACGGTACAAAATCTTTCTGTGTATCCGGTAAATATCTCATTTCTAAACCTGGATATTGGCGGCTTATATATGTACATTTTTATTTTTTTTTTTAAAACTTAGTGGGTGCGGCTTATATTCAGGTGCGCTCTATAGTCTGGAAAATACGGTATTCGTGCAGAGACGAACAGGGCTGTTGTGTCATCCTTTCACAACAGTTTACACAACTGTGGAGCGCCCCGAGCAGCTCCCCGCTAGGAGATAAAAACACCTCGTTCAGCTTTTCCAAAAGATTGCGTATTCAGAAAAAAACAAACAAAACAAACAAAACAAACAAACAAAAAAATGCTCTCATGTAGACAAAAGCCCTATCCACAATCAAATCAATGCATTTTCGGCAGAGCATGTTGTCTGTGGTCTAAACAGCCGTTACGACATCTAGGTCATTTCCTTATCTAAACTACTCTCTAAATATACAAGTGTTTCAGGGTTAGCAGGAAAGTCAAGTTTGCAGACAGCTTCCACATGTCAAAGGCTGAAATATACTTTTTGTAAATTAATCCGTAATTTTCCAAGTTTTCCAGGGCATGTAAGAGCCGAACCAACCTTTTATGCAAGCAGTGGTGGAATGCAACAAGGTTAAAGTTAGTTACTTTACTTGAGTACATTTTACAAGAAGTACTTTTACTTTACTACATTTTAGAAGTATCAGTACTTTTTGCTCCACTACATTTATGAGTATTTTGTGTTTTGGTTTAAAATCATGTGTTTTTTTTTTTGTTTGTTTTTGTCATGGCTTCATTGTAGACACGCAGTACTTAAATATAACAGATGCAGTAAAGTAGTACTGCTTTAGAAACATCAGAATAATAAAGACAGAAGAGCTCAGCGACAGATTCAGTTTCTTCTACTGCAGCAGTTTGTTCATTTAACACATTCATGAGCTGTCGAGTCTGTGCCAAATACTTTTACTATTTTTCTCACAAGTGCATTTAAAAGTAAGTACTTTTATGCTTTTACTTAGGTAGATATTTAAAGGTAATTTTTACTTTTACTTGAAATGTTTGCTCCTTTATCCCTACTTTTACTTAAAGGTACTGTAAGCAGCACTGCAGTCTAAATCAAAACAATGGTCTCTTTTCTGATTGGACGATCAGCGATGCAGTTTTAGAACCAAAACAAAAAATGTGCACAAAAACAACCTGGGCATTGTATATTTTTAATTGTTAATAACTCAACTGTACCATTGTTATCAGTAAAACTAACATTTTTACCTCATATCTTGGCTTTTTATTAAATAGAAAAAATATATACTGCTCATAGCACCTTTAAGTAAAGACCAACACTGTTCAACAAAATGCCCTTTTCTCTTTTTAGCCAAGCAAAGCGGTCTTTCCTTGCCGCACACACAAACACGTACATTTCTCCTCCTGAGCATTACTTATGAGCCGACACTAACGGCTGCAGCTGTCCCACTGCATTAATGATAAGGCTTTTATCGAGGCTCACACTTTCTCATCTCCTGCCGACTGAGAAGCTTTCGACACATGCGACCAATCAACTGGTTAAACAGACCGGATAATGGCTCTATAACCAAACAAATACTGGCTGCACTGAGGCCCAAGGACAAAAACGCATGAGTATATTTTGGATTCTTACCCGTACAAACATATCCAGCTCGTTTTTGCGACGCTTCTCCAGTTTTTCGATCTCGATTTGGCAAGTGTGGCAGACGTACAGGTGGTTGACAGCAGGGCCCCCTCCGTATCTGAGGAGGACGACGCGTTCACCGAGATTAAATCAACAACAAATTTGATGGAATAATATAAAGCAGGGAAATGTAATGAAATGTGATTTGTTAAAAGGATGGTTTGTGTGAGTTACCTGCTGTAGAGGTGGTCCCAAACGTTCTGGGGCAGCATCACCACCAGGTCGTCGATGTAGGAGGCTTTGTTCGGTGGGACGCCTGAGGATAAATAGAAATACTTTACTCATTCCGTCAAGGGAAATTCAAGTGCCCAGTAGACAAAACCATGCTCAAATCTCAAATGCAATAAACATTTTTAATTGCTTTCTTTAGTGTTGATTTAGTTCTTGTTTAGTCCTGGTTTAGACCTGGTTTAATTCTGGTTTAGTCCCAGTGTAGTGCTGATTTAGTTTTCGTTTAGTGTTGGTTTAGTCCTTGTTTAGACCTGGTTAAGACCTGGTTAAGACCTAGTTTGGTCCTGGTTTATACCTGGTTAAGACCTGTTTTAGTCCTGGTTTAGTCCCGGTTTAGTGCTGATTTAGTCCCAGTTTAATGCTGATTTAGTTCTTGTTTAGTGTTGGTTTAGTCCTTGTTTAGTCCTTGTTTAGACCTGGTTAAGACCTGGTTTAGTCCTGGTTAAGACCTAGTTTAGACCTGGTTTAGTCCTGGTTTAGTCCTGGTTTAGTCCTGGTTAAGACCTGGTTTAGTCCTGGTTAAGACCTGGTTTAGTCCTTGTTTAGACCTGGTTAAGACCTGGTTTAGTCCTGGTTTAGTCCTTGTTTAGACCTGGTTAAGACCTGGTTTAGTCCTTGTTTAGACCTGGTTAAGACCTGGTTTAGTCCTTGTTTAGACCTGGTTAAGTCCTGGTTTAGTCCTGGTTAAGACCTAGTTTAGTCCTTTTTTAGACCTGGTTAAGACCTGGTTTAGTCCTGGTTAAGACCTAGTTTAGACCAGGTTTAGTCCTGGTTAAGACCTAGTTTAGTCCTTGTTTAGACCTGGTTAAGACCTGGTTTAGTCCTGGTTAAGACCTAGTTTAGACCTGGTTTAGTCCTGGTTTAGTCCTGGTTAAGACCTAGTTTAGTCCTGGTTTAGTCCTGGTTAAGACCTAGTTTAGTCCTTGTTTAGACCTGGTTAAGACCTGGTTTAGTCCTGGTTAAGACCTAGTTTAGACCTGGTTTAGTCCTGGTTTAGTCCTGGTTAAGACCTAGTTTAGTCCTGGTTTAGTCCTGGTTAAGACCTAGTTTAGTCCTTGTTTAGACCTGGTTAAGACCTGGTTTAGTCCTGGTTAAGACCTAGTTTAGACCTGGTTTAGTCCTGGTTAAGACCTAGTTTAGTCTTTGTTTAGACCTGGTTAAGTCCTGGTTTAGTCCTGGTTTAGTCCTGGTTTAGTCCTGGTTTAGACGTGGTTTAGACGTGGTTTAGACGTGGTTTAGACGTGGTTTACTCTCGGTTTAGACCTAGTTTAGTCCTGGTTTAGTCCTGGTTTAGTCCTGGTTAAGACCTAGTTTAGTCCTTGTTTAGACCTGGTTAAGACCTGGTTTAGTCCTGGTTAAGACCTAGTTTAGACCTGGTTTAGTCCTGGTTAAGACCTAGTTTAGTCTTTGTTTAGACCTGGTTAAGACCTGGTTTAGTCCTGGTTTAGTCCTGGTTTAGTCCTGGTTTAGTCCTGGTTTAGTCCTGGTTTAGTCCTGGTTTAGTCCTGGTTTAGTCCTGGTTTAGACATGGTTTAGACGTGGTTTACGCTCGGTTTAGACCTAGTTTAGTCTTTGTTTAGACCTGGTTAAGACCTGGTTTAGTCCTGGTTTAGTCCTGGTTTAGTCCTGGTTTAGTCCTGGTTAAGACCTAGTTTAGACCTGGTTTAGTCCTGGTTTAGACCTGGTTTAGACCTGGTTTAGACCTGGTTTAGACCTGGTTTACTCTCGGTTTAGTTCTGGTTTAGTCCTGGTTTAGATGTGGGTTAGACCTGCGTTAGTCCTAGTTTAATCCTGGTTTAGACTTAGATTAGACTTGGTCTAGTCCACTTAAAAACTTCTCATCTGGTCTGACTGTGGGACCTAACTTTATCCTTCATCGCTTTATTGTCACATTACAGAAGTTCATTCATTCATCATTCACTTCTGGATCAAGGTCTAAATTAAAGTAAACCAGGACCTGAACTGCAAAAAGTGCCACCAGAAGAAGGCCACGTACCACAGCTTGAAAACCACTGGTACTACAAAAAATACAACTGTACAAAAGAATCACATTTTCCAGATACATCCTCTTCAGCTTCACTTCCTTCATTACCCCTCTGTTGTTTAAAACACAAATCCTCACAGTGAACTGGGAAGAAATGACCCAATATGTATGCATCTTGTGACCCAGAAATACTATTACCATTCAAGAAGCACTGCATATTTAGCTCCTCTGAAGAAGATGACAGAAGATGTTTTTAGCGGAGAAATCGAACGACGGCCCTCCTGTTGTGCGACGCAATCCTGAATCCACTGCAATTACGTCTAAATATACACAGCACAGTATATGCACCAGTCCAGCCAGTTATTAAGGACCGCAGGAGCAACAGAGGAGGAGGCTACTGTATTTACACGCAACTAGAGCAAAAATATTCACGGAACAGGAGCAAACCAGAGTCAGGACCTGAATTTAAGCCAACTGTGACTTTGTGGAGAGAACTGAAGACCAGAGTAACGACAAAGGAAGACTTCTAACAACAAGGACCTGGAGATTTGTGCAAAAGCAGAGTGGTCCAAAATCCCACTGGAAATATGCAAAAAACATTCAACAGCTGTGATAGAAAATAAAAAATGCTGTGCCACTGATTATTGAGAAAAACATGCAATATGCAATACCTATGTTGAATATTGCAATGAGGATATATCTGGCAATATTTATATTAGGGCTGCAAGAACTCATCGGATTAATCAATTATAATTGATTATTTAAATAATCGTCAACTAATTTAGTAATCGTTTATCATTAACTGAGGTATTCACAGACTCTGAAACATGCCATGTGCTGAGGTTTATTACCAACACACAGTAGTAAAGCAACAAAAACTGTTCAAAACAATGCACATTTTGTGTTTTTGATTAAAAATATCTTTGCCACTTGAGGATGTTTGGATAGAGCATATAAACACAAACTCATGGCTTCGTCTGGTTCAAATTTTGTAAAAATTAAGTGATTTTTGGGAGAATTATCACATTTTTTAAACAGAAACTATAAAACATCACAAGTTTTTAACAACTTTACTCACACTTCACTATCAGATTATTAATCAAAACATAATCATTGGTTTCATCCGTAATTGGAATATACTTTTTAACAAGGAAAGCTGGGTCAAAATTAAAAGCAAAACCAGGACAAAAACAAGGCTAATCTTTGGCTAAATTGAATAATCAAGAACAAATTAGGTCTTTTTAATATTCTATTTGGCCTCAGTGCAGTTTCATTGATAGCTCTGCTCTGATAGAAAAATTATCCTTCAGTGTAAATCTGTCACATGAAGAACCATAGCGTTACTATTATACCTTGAGATTCTTGAGATATGAATTTTGCGTTTTCTGATATTGCAATAATAAATGAGTGATATATAATGTGCAGCCAATCCAATGACCGACAAGCGAGCTAATTAATAACAGACGAGACTAACGTGTATTATTAGGTGATTGTTTTTAGGCCCCAATGGTCAGTAAAGGCAATTTTGATTAATTAAAAAAAAAAAAAAAACATTTTCTAAAGATCCTCCTTAATACCTTTAACTGTATATAAAATGTATCTATTCTTATTTATAAATCCACACTTGCCTTCATTTATGTGCAACAGGAGACACTGCACACAATAATTTATTATCTTGATGTTGTTTTTTGTTTTTGTTTTCTCAGCCTTGTGTTTTGTTGTTGGTTGGACACCATGAACTACTCACTTGCTCAAAATAAATAAAATAATACAAATACAAATACTGGGAGTATAGTGAAGCATGCCACAGCTCTACTGGCAGCGGGTTGTGGGGCGTGGGAGTGTTGGGCTGTGAAGCAGTAACCTCCAGTAGCACATTGTAACGCCTCTGTAGCTTAATATAGTAAACAACTAACTGTATGTGAAAACAGTAAATAGTGCCGTTAGGAACGAGACCGGTGTGGCACAGGACGGCTGTTGCATAAAAACACACCTCAGTATAAAACAGAGGGCTTATTTTAAGTGAGCTAATAATGATAAAATGTATTTCTAAGGACAATAGTTTAGTGTTTTCTTATATCACTTCCCTGTGCTGTACACCAGTGGTTCCTAAAGTGGGGTCAGTGAAGGTACAGCAGGGGGGCCCCCAGAGATTTTCTATAAGTACATTAAAAGAAATTGAGTTTGAAATCAACTACCGTATTTTCCAGACTATAAGTTGCACTTTTTTCCATCGTCTGGCTCGGGGTGTGACGTATACTCAGGTGTGACTTATATATTAAAATATTTCAGGTGTTGGTTAGAGGGCGCTCTAGGCTTGTGTACCAGCATCTGCTGCACCTGTACCACTGACAATTTAAAATGTAAACATTACCACTAACAACTTAGGCTATAAAGACAACTGAGAAAGAGCGGAATAATTGGAAATGGAACTGATGCTGAGTCTGACGACAGCCACGCAGAGGAGGAAGCGGCGCTTCGTCTACCTCCGGAGTTGGTGGAGTTGTTCAGAAGCGACACCGAGGATGAAGAATTTAAAGGATTTAGTGATTAGGAGTGAGATGGTGAGTTTGGTGAACTTGTTATATTATGTTCTTTATGCTATAGTTATGTGAATAACTGTTAATATATTACGTTAACATACGAGACACCTGTTCAGTTCGTTGTTTATGCTTCATGTAGCTGAATAACCATCAATGTGTTACGTTAGCAAACCACACACCTATTCAGCTGTTGTTCTCTATTCTATTATTACTATAACTTGCCTTTCAACATGAAATGTCTGTTCTTGTGTTGGATTTTGTAAAATAAATTTCCCCCAAAAAATGCGACTTATAAAAAAAAAATTTCTTCTTCATTATGCATTTTTTGGCTAGTGGGACTTATACTCCGGAGCGACGTATAGTCTGGAAAATGCGGTATATACTTCTTTAAAAATATTACTCTTAGCCAACCGTCAGTGTTTTTGTAATGTTTTTTTATAGAAATCTATGGAGAAAAACATAACATAGTCTTTTGAAAATGGTGAAGTTTTATTGTTGGGGGTCCGTGTGGGATTTTCGGAAATTTAAGGGGGCCGCAACATTCCTCACGTTGGGATTGGCTGCTGTACGTTATATATGCACACGCTACAAAATGCTTGTATTAGTTATAGGAGTAGCACAATCTAAGGGAAACTGTTGTCTGCTCTCTAATGGAGCCACCACAGCAAATCTATAGCACAATGATTTGGAGAGGTTTTACACCAGATGCCCTTCCTGTCGCAACCAGCCACATACACATACATCTCGATCTACATGCAGAGCGGAGAGCTGAAGTACTGAGACCACAATGGCATGAGTCATTCGAGTTGTCTGGGGATTTACCAGTAGCGCTAAATCTTTGTAGCGGTAAATCCAATAAATGCAGCTAATTTACACTGTAATCATGGCTTTACCAATAAATATAAACGGTAATACTTTTACTTTACTAAATGAAACTTAAGAATGTTAGAAAATGCATCCCTCACATGGTAAATACGTCTCACGCAGTCCCACAAACGCATCAAAGCTACAGTAGTCAGGCTTTCACTTTTAAACATGATGGACGAGAACAAAACAAGGAGCAGAGAGACCATAATATGTGTCTTTGCTGGTCTAAAAATGCATGCGTTTGTGTCTAAACGCTAGTGCTCTGTCTAATGTTGTTCTGGAGATTAAACTGCTTTCGGTCTCCAGCTTATTCGGAGTACAGCACTTGTCCAACAATGAACTGCATTATCCAGTTGCTCCACTCCGATTCAGAGAAATTTGAATAACTATCACCCCATTTTGTGGTAATAATATAAAATGCAGCACCCTTTGATGAACTGAATTGCAAATAAGAAAAATATTCTCCATGAACCACAAGCACAGTACAATTTGGCATTGAATTATGATGGTGTTTTAAATGTTAGGTGTTAAAAATCCCATATTTACAGAAGATAGTCTAGCCTCTGTATCATTGCTCCTCTCTGCTTCTTCAAACCTGGGGTGTGCTGACAAACAATAAACCCTAAGGAATCTGTTAATAATCCAATTATATCCAATACAGTCTTCTTCTTTTCCTTTCGGCTGTTTCCTTGGCTCCACAGTGGATTCTCTGCATCCTCATCTTTCACACCATCTAACTTCATGTCCTCTTTCACTACATCCATAAATCTCCTCTTTGCGCTTCCTCTAGGCCTCCAGCTTTAACCTCAGCCTCATCTCAATCTGTCCTTTCTGAGTTTATCTCCAAAACATCTCACAAAAGCTGTTTCTAATCCTATCCATCCTCGTCATGAACAAAGAGAACCTCGACATCTTCTTGTACACCTTTGACATGCATCTTGGAAAACATTTATAGGATTAGTTCATTTCAGTATCATGTTTTCTGAATACACTTGTACTAAAAAGCCGCATTACAAGCTCTGGTTAAAAAGAGCCAAAACATAAATTCACTAAATTCATAGCTGACCTAGATATTTTTTCAATCTCAAGAAAACCAGCTCCGTTTCTGCAATCCCTTCCCTTTTCTCGGCAACAATCAGGCGTACAAAGAAAAATCAAATCCTCTTTGAAGTCAGCTGAGTTGTGAAGGGAATACTCTGCCTCCTTTGTCGAAGAAAAAGGAGAAATCCCTGGCAGTGATCCAGGGAGCACAAAGGCACCATTTAGAAAGGCCACGCTACACTTTCTCTGCACATATTTGACATTTGGGTTGTATAAAACAGGAAAAAAAAAAAGAAGAAAATTCTCGTACGCACCGCCATGGGAACACAGGAAGTCGTCGTTCGAGATTGGCCCCGGTTCAGCGAAGGTCTTGAACTTGTTTAGCCATTGTCTGGAAACGTAGAACTGAAGGAGACTGGGCTCCATCATGTTGAATAATCCGGAGACCCTTCGACGCTCCTTCACCGCGTCCTCGTTGCTCTTTCTGAGACGAGACGGGAAAAGAGAATTAGTGGAGATGGCAAAGAAGTCGTCGGATCAGCTTGTGTTAACACTAAGACTGGAGGACATGGCTTAAAAATGAATTGCTTTCAAACCATTTTTGACTCCAAGACTTTTTTACTTACAGCGGCAACTTTGCAACTTTACAGCTACATTTTAATAATGACAATAATTAATCAGCCTTAAATTGTATAGCACTTTTCTAGACACTCAAAGTTGCTTTACAATTAGGAGCATCATTCCTTTTCTCCTCAGTCACACTCGGTGGTGGTGAGCTACTTTTGGTGTGGCTGCCATTGTGCGCAGGCTATGGCCTCTCCGACTGGGGCTGGCAGCCTCTGGTCGCTTAATCTTGGTCGACTAAAATGTTACTGGTCGATTAGAAGGATCCACTCTTTGCATCAATAAAGCTGGTCTTATTTATGAATTGATAACTTTTATTTTTCCTTTTAATTTAAATAGCATAGATGATTTTTGGATAACAGTATATTTTACAGTCATCTCTCTGGTAAGTCCCCACATGTCCTTTGGTCGACTTCAATCGTTTAATTGCTGTATTGGGCATATCTTTGGTTGACTAACAGTTTATTTGCTCGACTACAGTCCAATCTCCGACCACAACCAAACACAGTCACACTAACACATTCATACAGAAAAGGTGGGTGAAGTGTGTTGAGCAGCAGTATAAAATACAGAAGCAACCTTCGGGTTAGCAGGCAAACGGCTCTACCGACTGAGCCACTGTTGCCCCGGTGCTTTGTGCTTGGAGTAAAGCACAATGGTAAAAACCTTTGACCCCTGTGTGCCTCCTTGCTCAGCTCGTTTCCTCTTCTGCCTTTTAGCCCCTCTGTCGACTGCTGCCTTGTTATTTTATGTCTAACTGGGACGTGTTGCTTTCTCCTGAGACCCGAGGCTGTTTTTTTGCCAAGCTACTCCAGGGGGAGGTGCAGAGGGCTTTATTCAGCCTGCAACATCTTTTAGCCATCTCACAGACTCCAAAGCTATTTAATTAAAGTAAAAAAAAGTTGCATGGCTCGTCTTTTGTAATAAACTATTTCCTCTTTTAATACTCAATGCCAACGTAAAACAGTGGTGTAGCAGCTAAAGGCAATGTGCTTTTTATTTTAAAAAATCTGGATGTCCTCTTGTCCTCTCCCTGTCTCCACTCATAAACACAAGTATAATTTACATGCTATGTTGTGAAAAAGAAGAAAAAGTAGCTCAGTAAACATGTTCCAAAGTTGTATAAATTAACAAATAACTGAGACATCATTTTCCTGCCACTTTGCAGTCTTTACAGAAGTAATATGACTGCCTTTCTCCAGTGATTATTAGTATTTTTAGCTGCTGCTGTGTCACCACCAAATCCATTTTACAGCTGCTCCGGGGTAGCATTAGCTGCACCAAGTGGGTACATCTCAAATGGCTTAATTTCATTTCCTCGAATCCTCGCTCCTCTTAAAAAACTCTTAACACTGTTCTCAGGAGTGAACAGAGACAGACAGACATCTAACTCTGTAAAACAACATTCACAGCACACACAGCTGGACCAGACGCACAACAAGAGTCTCTTCAGTTTGGGTATAAACATGATCCACAGAAAGGACAAGTTTTCCCATTTGGTAAAAAAAAATCAAGTCATGGAGCTTTGTGTGAAATAGGACACTACTAAGATTTATCCTTCAACATAGTCAGTCGTAATGTTGAGTATTAATATAATTAGCACAGTATTAATAATTATTAAGTGTGACTAGCTGACCAGTGTCCAGGGTGGACCCCGCCTAAGGCCTAAAGTTACTGGGATAGGTTCCAGCAACACGGGCATGTCTTTGGACGGTGGGAGGCAACAGATTATCGACCAGCCCAACACAACATTATAATATGGTTCATGGACTACACCAAGTTATTTTTGGTTTGTTGCATTTTAATTGCAATATTATCAGTGCATTTTAGGACGATACAGTTCGTTCATTCATTCATTCATTCATTCATTTTCTTCCGCTTAGTCCCGTTAGGGGTCGCGGGTGACTGGAGCCTATTTCAGTAGGCCCCTGTCCAGGGTGTACAGGGGCCAGCTTGTCACAGGGCTACGATACAGTTATTTTTAGGGGTCTAACAAGATGTTTTTGCAATGATACGTATCGATTAGAAGTGTTTTGATACGATTCAAGAACAATATTGGCTAATTTGGAACAATACGATTCGATACGATTCAACACCTTCATATCGATAATCGATACAGCAGCTTTTTGCCAAAAATCATAAAAGTTTACTCTCAAATGTAGCACCGCGGTCGGGGTTGATTATGTCCAGCAGACAGAGAGTGAAGAAAAGTAGAATATAATATTTTATTTGATTAAAAACACAAAAATTACATCCAAAAAGCTATATCTGGTTTGATTTTAACATGCAAATTTCTAATTTCGATATTTCCGATATTATTAATCGATACTCCATGTATATCGATGCACACGTCCTAGAAAACAATACGATTTGATACAAGGTAATGTGTATCGATGGAGTTGTATGGTAGGGAAAAAAATCGATACATTGATTTAGTTACTGTATCGTTACACCCCTAGTTATTTCCGATTTTTATTCTTATGATGTAACTATATCAATATGGATCATCTTGTATCGAATCACATCATTTTCTTGGGAGTGGATATAAATATACATGGCAAAAAAAAACTGATATTCGATAATATTGGAAATATTGATTTTAGAAATTTGCATGTTAAAATAAAACCAGATACATCTTTTTGGATGCAATTTTTGTGTTTATGAAGACACAAAGTGTTAAATTCAACTTTTCTTCATTCTCTGTCTGCTGGACATAATCAGTCAATCTGGATTTAAAGTGAACTTTTATGATTTTTGTCCAAAAGTTTCTGTATGGATTATGAAGGTGCTGAATCGAAACAACTCTAATCCACCTGTATCGTATCATTGCAAAACGTATTGTTACACCCCTAGTGCAGATTTATGAATATTTTAATTGCATAGTTGGGAGTATGGTTTGCCTTAGGCCGATCGTCTCTCGATCTCTGGAGTGTGCATGTCCTCCTTGTGTAACTGTGGGTTCTCTTCTCCCAGCGAGCGTTAGGTGAATTTGCGAGTGGATGAATGTGAGAGTGAATGGTTGTCCGTCTGTGTGTGTCAGCCCTGCGACTAACTGGCCACTGCCCAGGATGTACCCCGCATGAATGAGAGTGACAATGTGATTTTCATGTAAATTTAAATATAAAATCTTACTTGTAAAACAGCACATAGGCTTCTGCATTCTGCACACAGGACTCGGGCACTTCGGTCACACTCTGGTCGTCGAATTCATACCACAAGTTGTTCGTGTCATTCCTGCAGTAGGCTATGTAGTGGCCACCTGCGTGTGACAAGACGGACGAGGAAAAAAAAACACACACAAACAAAATTAGACCAGAATTAATGGATTTTGACAAGTACACGGAGAGACGCTGCTGAGCCCACTCACTGCTGGCCGTCCCATGGTGGCAGATGACGGACAGGAGGTCGTAGTTGGTGGTTTGGGCCGAACTGTCTTTGGCCAAAAACGGCTGTAGATCCAGGCCTTCGAGCGGGAACGAGACGTGGGTGCCTATCTTCGTGGAGAACATCAACTCGTGTCTGAAGCGCTTCAAGTGGATGCACAAGATCTAGAAAAAAGAACAGTAAAAACATATTTTTAGAGATGTCTTAGGGCAGGTGTATTCATTAAGGTCTGTATGGCATTTCTCATCTATGTTCTTACCTCTGGGAGACTTTGCATCTTGCAGAATTTGACTCCATTTCGCAATCTAAAAATGAAAAGATGGAAGTAAATAGGCAGTTTCCTGTCAAATGACATAAGCATAAAACACAAAAGGACACTCACTTCTTGCATTTTTCACAGCTGTACATGTTATCCCCTAGAAAATACAACAACATACAGAGAAGCAAATGGAAAAGTCAAAATCCCAAACTTTGCTTAATTATGTGTAAAAATAACAGCTTGCACCTCTGTTAGAAAAAATGCTGACAGATCATATGTAACATAATGAAAGTAAACTGTGAGGGGACTAAAATAATAATGCATCACTCTTATTTGATGCTTTTTGAGAAACTCAGAAGTCACTTTACAATTAGGTGCATTATTCATTCACTCCTACAGCCTCTCTGACTTAGCCTGGCCAACCGGATTAACTCTTTTCCTATTCTATAGAAAGAAGTTAGTCTGGTACCCCTTCACTTAAATTTCATTTCTATGGACGGAACAAGGACAGGTGGAGTAACTAATCAGAGAAACGAAGGGCAGGACTTTAGCAGTGCACCACTGACTCAAACAAACAAAGCGGTTTGCTGATTTTGCCAAAAAAAACCCAAAAAAAACAAAAAAACACCAGAATAGGGTGTATTATGAGGAGCGCTGTACTTATTTCTGAACAGGGACAGCAGCAAAAGCCAGTCGTACAAAGACTTGTGGAGAAAGCGTTTGTATGAATGTGGTTGTTTCATCGGATGTCAACTGAACTGAACTGAACTGTTGTTAAAATGCAAACAAGACAGAGAAAAAAAATCCCACAGAGGACTGAACAACAACGAGGACTTCACCAGAATCAACACAAACACAAAGGAAAACAATAAATGCCATTAATCAGGTCAGATTACAGCACTAATCAATACTAATTTGTCTGCCGCTCCTTTACCTTTTAGTTCATCTCTTGCAAAAAACGCCGCGAGGCAGTCCTGCAGCGTCACCACGGGGCCCCAGAACCAGCTCTTGATGTACTCCATGACAAACGCTAGCCAGCCCTGAGCAGCGTAGGCCTCCCCGCACGAGCCCGCCTTCACCAGAGACGTCTGGTGTGTGGCCGAGTGCAGCTTGGCCAGGTCCTCCTTCCCGGGAATGGGCAACGAAATGTCCTGGAAGTTCTCCAAAGTGACAGAAACCTGGGGAAGAAAAATGCACCAAAGTGTTTTTTTTAGCTTTGGGACAGATGAACAGTAGTGACGTTTTGTGAAAGACTTGTGGCTGCATGACCTTTACAGGAGAAACACGGGACTTTGATATTCGCATTGCAGATGTACAACAAAGAATACTGTCCGGCATGGAAATAAGTGTAACGCTGTGAGATGACTTGTTTTCTAAATCTAAATCGTCCTGTAATCTCAAATGGAAATAAAACTAGAGATATTGCTTCATGGTTTATGCATCCACGAAGCACTCAGTCGTCTCTTCTCTCTTTTATTTGGACATAAAATGCAGAATAGTAAAACTGTGGAAAATTTACAAGCCAACCTAAAAAGCCTGAGATGCACTGCAGTCAATTTATTGTTCTATAAATAAACCCTGCAGTTACCTAATATTATATCTTGTCTTTAAGTTGCTTTTATTAGCAATGTTCTGCAGATAAAGTCAGATTTTCCAGACTGAGATGGTTTGGAGCAGAAGATTCACTGTGAACACCTCTGAAGGGAACAGACCAAATGAGAAAAAGAAGTTGCTTTAATTTGCTTGTTTTATATATTCACTGTTTTATTGGTTTGTATTAAATCTTGGCGATAGGAGGATTTCTCCCACAGTAGATATTACTGTGTGTATTAGGGCAGTGGTTCTCAAACTTTTCAAACCAAGTACCACCTCAGAAAATATTAGGCTTGTAAAATATCATCTTTAATGGATTAAAATGAGCTTTGATCAAGGCTAACCCAGGCCTAAACCTAAGGGATAAAATAGGGATTAACAGAAAAATGCAATACAAAATAAGGACAAAACAAGGACAAAACCAGGACTAAACCAGGACTAAACCAGGACTAAGCCAGGACTAAACCAGGACTAAATCTGGACTAAATCTGGACTAAACCTGGACTAAACCTGGACTAAACCTGGACTAAACCAGGACTAAACCAGGACTAAACCTGGACTAAACCAAGTCTAAACTGGAACTAAACCAAGACTAAACAAAGTATAGGCCCGGACCAGGACTAAAGACAAATCAAGGACTAAAGCAGGAATAAACAAACCTAAACCTGGACTAAACCTGGACTAAACCTGGACTAAACCTGGACTAAACCAGGTCTAAACCGGAACTAAACCGGAACTAAACCAAGACTAAACAAGGTATAGGCCTGGACCAGGACTAAAGACAAATCAAGGACTAAAGCAGGAATAAACAAACCTAAACCAGGACTAAACCTGGTCTAAACCAGCAATAAACCAGGACTAAACCTAAACTAAACCAAGACCAAACCAATTAAAATCTATGACTAAAGCAGTACTAAACAAAGACTAATCTAGGACTTAAATAGGTCTAAACTAAGACTAAACCTGAACTAAACCAATACTCAACCAGGACTAACACCAGAACTACACCAGGTCTAAACCAGGACAAGCACCAACTAAAGCAGGACTTAAACAAGAATAAAACTGGCTTTACATTAAACTAAATCAGGACTTGAACTGCAAAAGACTCCTGTGTACCACCAGTGGGACCTGTACCCCAGCTTGAGAACCACTGCATTAGGGCAATGCCATAACCTTCACAACCATGCTTTTGGCTGCTATCAAAGCATTTAAACGGTATCTATCCTTGACTGACCCGATCACAGGTGAGGCACTGCACAGAGCTGACTATGGTCCCATCGAACACGTCCGAAATGACGCTGCGATATTTCTTCTGACGCCTGTTCTTCGGCGGACAAAACGTGGCCATCGCTGTGAATCAGAGCGAAACGTGAGAGCAGGGATTTAATAACAAGGACTTAAAAGATTTCCTGTAACGGAATATTTCTAAAGTTCCCACACGACTGTAAGACCTACCTTTCTTGTGGGCAGGGTTGAGACTGGGCCATCCTGAGGACTTGGGAGGGCTGCTGGACATTTTGGGAATGTGTCCTTCCATGGGGACAGGGCTGTGTGGTCTCGGGTGAACCGCGTTGTTGGATAACTGGATGTCTGGGAATGAATCTGGTGGAGGAAAGGAAAAATGTAAAGTGAAGTCCTGGCATTAGAGCGATTATTTACAGCAAACTAAAGATACATAAAAATGACAAATAGGATAAAATTATATAGACTTTCATTCACTTGATATTGTTAAGTGGCAATTAGGAAAAAAGGACAACATCCCAAATTTACGATTGCTGCATGCTTGAGTAATTCTAGAGTCTCTGATGCCGAGTTTCTGAGGCTACAAAACACTCTGTTGCACAAACCTCCGCCTCTCCCACAAAGCTCCACCCACTCCAGGAAGCACCAACCAATCAACAAGCCCTCTACATCCAGTCTGCTCTCACTCATTTATCAAAAAAACGTACAACTCCACTGATTCCTCACAGACATTTTTCATTGTCGAGTAAAATGGCATCATACTAGAGGCCGATTGATATGGGCCGATTTTTTGAACCAATACGTAGCGGTGATTTTCTTAATTTTATGAAAGAAATTTATTTAATATAGCCAGACTATTTATCCCACACTTAGATATGAGAATACTTTTGTGTTTACACTAACTCAAACAATTTACATGCTTCTTTGTTTTACTGTTGAAAATAGCTTGTGTGGCCACCAATGTGACGTCAGGATCCCCATCTCTTTAAGGCAATCTCAATCTTACTTGCTGTGCAGGTAGAGCTTGGGGAGAGCTAAAAAAATGCATTTGGTTTTTTTGCAGAGTTTTTGTTTTTTTGGATTGTGTGAAATGAGCAAAAAAATTGATTGCCTGTTTTGAGCTTATTAGGCTGAGATAAAGCGTTTTTGGATGTTTCCTATGAACTGCAGAGTAAGAGCCCAAACTGCTACAAGATGGCTGGGTCCTTCAGTCACAAAAATCGGCATTAAAGTGCAAGAATCCAATTGCGATTGACTAAAAACTGCAAACATCAGCCCAATACCTCTACATCATACAAAATGTTTACAGCGGCAAAAAAATGTTTTTTTCTCTGTTTGTGTTCATAGAGCACAAGAGAGCTGCACTCTGCTGCCCTCTGCTGGTCTCTTCACCTGTTTCTTCATGGCAGCAGTAAAGAAATTATTAAAAACTTTTTCTTTTAGCCAGATAATGTTTTTAAAGGTTGTAAAATGTGCTGCTGTTCTAGATGTGACCAAGAGGTGACTAGAGTTACTTTTATGATCTAAAAAACATATGACAAAAACCAAAGCGTTAAATATATATTAATTATATATTAATGTGTGTATTCACCGGACGTCCTGCTCTGGACTTTAATGGCTCCCTGTGTGCTGATAATAGGCGTGGTCTCGTTGGTCGTGTCCACGTCTTTGTCCATGTCTCCTCCGTTGTTCGCAGTGACCACACCGTTCACCCCGGAGCGGTACAGGTCGTTTATCATGTTCTTCTCCTTCTGCCACTCCCTGTTCGTCTGAATCTCGTCCTGTTCGGGGATCAGCATCTCGGCCTCGTTAGTGTCATCTATGAGCATGCCGCCGCCGCCTCCTCCTCCTCCTCCTACGATCCCCTGGACTTCGTTCTCGGCCCGGTCGCTGCTCCCGCACGACTCGCAGGACTGGAAATCGTTGTCCGACTGGCTGCGATTGTCCTCCTCGGGGGCGCTGTCCACAGAGATGGTGCTGGATCGGTCGTAAGGCTCTGGGAATGGTTCTTTAAGTTCCTCGTGGAGTTGGTCCATCAGGCAGCGGAGGAACTCTTGGGAGTCCTGTATGTTGGGTGCAAAAAGACAACACTATTAGGCCTGCATAATATTGTGAGAACAAGGGCTGGATATCATTAAACAATACCTTTGTGGTATCGAAAGAAAAGTTATGATACTTCTGGTATTGAGAGAAAAAAATGTATTCAATAACAAGCGTCAAAAACTTGTGGAAACTTTAATGTTCCTTTGCATAAAATCAAATAAATATCACAGAATAAATCATACAAACTACTGGCTTTAACAGCTAAGAATTTTGCTCCAAAAATTAAATGAAAATATGTCACCAAATAAAAATATGACGAGATTTAGTTGTGATTTCCTTGTTTTAGTGCTCATTTAGGCAGGTTTTAAGCCGGGTATACACTGCAGCCAGCTTCCGGTTCATCAGTGCTACATCGGTGTGAACACACTGCGTCCAGAGCCTGAAATTTGCTCCGGCTGGCTTCAGTTTTAGCTACGATTCAACATGTGAACAAGCGATAGTTTACGATTTTACACTTTCCACATTATGCAGTGTGGCTTCTATAAATCTTTTAAGACAAAACAAAAAAAAAGCTCAGTGTATACCCGGCTTTAGTCCTTGTTTAGTCTTTAAGTTTTCATTTTGCAGAAGATAAAGGGACCTATAATGCTATTGAACTCACTACTATGTCAAAATAGTACATCACAGTATGGCCAGTCATATATCGTATATATCATAAGTTACAACGTAGCACATATTTTTCTCATATCATGCAGCCCTACGCAGTACGATAAAAAACATGGCGTTCAACAAATGTTTATTCTTGTAGTAACAATAAGAAGAGACTGCACTGATATCGCTCACTGACTTCTTATTTATTTAGTGATGCTCTGATAAGACAAATGTTTTGAAATTCTATATCATCTTTTCACTATTGCTATTTATAAATATCCATATACCGTACATATTTACAGTGTATTTAGCTTGTTCGTGGTCTGTTTTAGTTTATTTAGCTTATTTTGTTTTTGTTTTAATTTGATTCTCTTTGGCCAGTTTAGTCTTTGATACTCTTTTGTTTGATACCACTTGCTACTGTTTAATGCTAATGCTGCTCTAACTGTACTGTACAAAATAATTTCTTATCTTATCATACAGTACAAGGTCTATTTCCTTTAGTGACATGATGTTATTGCAGTCGCTGATACTGCAATAGCTATAAATAAACAAGAAAACATAACTACCTGATATTATTCCAGTATCTATGCACTTAGATAATTTTGCTTTATTATTTGTATTACTTTTATCTGTGCACATGTGAGGTTGTGTGTGTGAGTGGAAAGTATCTCTAGGTGAGCTGTGTTAAATTGATTTGTATTGCCCTCACTGCAATGACAATAAAGGAATTATATTTACACTTCAGCAGAGTAAAGGGTGACATATTGTGTATAAATGCAATGCCAATCTGTTTAAATAGTAATTTGGCTTTGGGTTTAATTGATGCAACTGATTTTTATCTTTGGCTGCTTCACACTCGAAGAGTCCAAATGTCAAATCAAGGAGTTCTTCTTGGAAATATGGTGTTACATTTTTTCAAGTATCCACAGCCTGCCCTATTTAACATTGCCTATAACCTCAAATATAGTGGTGTACACTAACTAGATACTTTAATAAAATAATTTACTTAAGTCTATTTTTTTAATAAAAAGTACTTTCCGAATATTTTTTTTAGAACATACTTTTACTTGAGTAAATGTTGGATGATTTTTCTGTACTTTTGCTTGAGTAAACCTTTAAATTGTCTAAGGATGTATAGGCAGTTTTTAGTGTCTGTGGTGTAGTGGGCAGCACATCTGACTTGCAATCAGAAGGTTCTAGGTTCAAAACTCAGAGAAGTAGAAGGAAGAAGGCGAAAGAAGAAGGAAAAGGAAGGAAGATGAAGAGGGAAGATTGGGTACTTTTACTTCTACTTGAGTACTGTATTTTCCGGACTATAAGTCGCACTTTTCCATCGTCTGGCTAGGGGTGTGACGTATACTCAGGTGTGACTTATATATTAAAATATTTCAGGTGTTGGTTAGAGGGCGCTCTAGGCTTGTGTACCAGCATCTGCTGCACCTGTACCACTGACAATTTAAAATGTAAACATTACCACTAACAACTTAGGCTATAAAGACAACTGAGAAAGAGCGGAATAATTGGAAATGGAACTGATGCTGAGTCTGACGACAGCCACGCAGAGGAGGAAGCGGCGCTTCGTCTACCTCCGGAGTTGGCGGAGTTGTTCAGAAGCGACACCGAGGATGAAGAATTTAAAGGATTTAGTGATTAGGAGTGAGATGGTGAGTTTGGTGAACTTGTTATATTATGTTCTTTATGCTATAGTTATGTGAATAACTGTTAATATATTACGTTAACATACGAGACACCTATTCAGTTCGTTGTTTATGCTTCATGTAGCTGAATAACCATCAATGTGTTACGTTAGCAAACCGCACACCTATTCAGCTGTTGTTCTCTATTCTATTATTACTATAACTTGCCTTTCAACATGAAATGTCTGTTCTTGTGTCGGATTTGTAAAATAAATTCCCCCCAAAAATGTGACTTATAGTCCAGTGCGACTTATATACTTTTTTTCCTCTTCATTATGCATTTTTTGGCTAGTGCCACTTATACTCCGGAGCGACTTATAGTCTGAAAAATACGGTAATATTATTTTTGAAGTAACAAGTACCTTCAGTACAGCTTTGGAGTACTTTGTCCACCACTGCAAACATGTCTGTTGTTTTTGGTCTGTGTCATTTTTCATTTATTGTCTTGTTATTGTGTAAAATAGTAAAGCATCTTTGAGTTCTGTATAAAACTGATGTATTATTATTATTATTATTATTATTATTATTATTATTATTATTATTATTATTATTATTATTATGACTCAGGATTTATTGTAGAGTCTTGCCGGTGGCACAAAAGACCTCCTCAAGTGCCTTTTTAAGTTTGTTGTTGCTAATCTGTGGCGACTCACTGAATAACCAAGGCTGTATGCTCTGTGCTTTGTTGGAGACAGCATCTGTGTTGCCTTCAGATACCTGGGGATATCAGGTTTCCTGGGCTCTGCAGAGGTAGCAGTCGTTCCCTTGTATAAACAACGCTATAACCTTTACTGCAGCGAGAAATTAGATCCCAACACTCTAATTACATCCGTGAACAAAGAGAAGCATAAAACCTTACAAATGTCCTCAGTTATCATGTAGAAAATTAAAAAATAAATATTTAGTTTAATAAATATCACACCTCCTGAACAAACGCAGACGACAGAGCGGTTTTCCCACAGCTCTGATTCACTTCTTCTTTGTTTGTCTGCTTTTCAGCCGAGCACAAACGTGGAACCAAATGCTAATTAAAGCACAATCGAAGCTAATGAACCCCTGACATCCAACACCACCGCTATCAGGCCAAAACAAACTCTCTTCTCTGAGGACCAACGGCGTTAAAGTCACTCAGAGCTGGTAACTCCTGGGCTCCGCCGCTCAACAAATTAATATTCTTTAGATGATTTTGATGAAGATCTTTAGATGAAGCCACGAAGGAAATAGGCTTTTTATCACTTTATCACCAGAAATAAAAAAAACATTATTCACACTTAGTGGTTAGTACTGGAATTAGAAACACTGGGAGAGCGGCACAGACTTCTGCAAGGAACTGACCCTATCTCGCAATGGTAAAGATACAGAGATGGATTCAAGTCGGATTCTGATGTGGCTAGAGTTAAAACCTTTGGAACAGAATCCTTAAAAGTTCCTTCAGCAATACAATGTCTTGGATTTATATAAAAAACCTTGGCCTCTTAGTGACCTGCCCCAAAGGTAAAAAAAATAAATAAATTAAACATTACAGATAGACCAAAAATTTGGTTTGTTACAAATCATTACGTTTTGTAAGCAGTACAAACTCACGGACACCTCATTGTAAATTATATGAAAAGGCTCATTGGACCTCGCTGCACCTCAGATGAAGAATACATTTAGTTTTCATTGTAAAGGCTTTAGCGGGCAAATTACCACAATATATCAGTGGTCTCCTAACATTTTGTACAAGCACATACAATACACGGTTTACAAAAAACTTTGAAGGTTCCAAGTGTTCCATCTGAAATTGGTAAAACTGCTTTTGGTTTTATGCACTCAATCAGCTGCAGGAATCTGTAAATCATAGGGATGTAACGATTATTTGTAAATTCGGCTAAAAATCGATGCAAAAGAGAGAAAATTTGAATCGGTGGAGGAAAAAAATGATTAGTTTAAAACAGCATGCAGGCCACTGGTAGGTAATCTGGCTCACTTGTTTGGTGCTAGACATCATTACTTTGCCATTTTACTTCAAAGAAACATGCATTTATATTAAGTTTTAGTTTCGTAAAATCACTAGCCTGACGTATCAGGATTGTGAAAAGGCTGTACAAGTACAAAATGCTCGGAGCGGCTGGGGAGTGCACTTTCTCTCCTCTGTGCGTCTTACACAGACACAGAGGAGGAGCTCAGAGCGGCCTCATTCACCAGGGAATAACAACAAACCCAGGGAGACGGCAGGAGAGAGGCATCTAAAGCTGTTATTTAGCCTGCACATTCCTGTTTGCTCCGGTTGCCATCATTCAGAAAGTAGCTTGTTGTTAGCGGCGAGCTAAAGCAAAGCTAAGTGGCTAACAACAGCCTAAAGTTTATCTGAAGTTTCAGCGGCCCCTCCCCCGGAGCGTTTCCATGGAGATCAATGCCTTTACTGAGGATGTGTCTTTTCTCACTGATATTTTTTTATAAGACTTGACTTTTATTAGGCCTATTAAAAGGAAATGATGCTATATATTTTTGATATTTTTACATGTCATTGTTTTAATATCTACTTTTTTATTACATTTCAGTTCTTAAGAAATGTACAACAATTTAAATTTGATAAGAAGACACAGTAGGCTATGTAAAAACATATTTTGGTTATAATTATACTGCAACAAAGTCTAATAAAAATGGAAAAAAATTGTAATCGTGAACAGAAAATCGTGAATCGAATCGTGACTTCTTCAGTGCATTGTTACATCCCCAGTAAGGCGAGTTCAAAACCTGTCTAAAATCCCACCTGGAAGAACAGTGCCATTGCTTTCAGTAGTATTTCTTGATCTGGTTGTGTGTGTGTCTTGAGTGTGTGTGTTTGTAATTGTTGAACTGTTATTAAGTCTGTATGTGTTTGTCTGTATCTAAATATATATATTTTATATTTTATTTGCAGAATTTCGGCCTCAGAAATCCTGATCGGAGCACCCTTACTTCATCTGTAACTTTAGTTTTACAGACAGTAGCTGTGTAGCGAGGAGAGTAAGTGCATTACGGAGGCTTCGGTTTGTCTGGCCCAGTGATTTGAGCTGGACGTAATGTAATTTCTGCAGCAGTAAATGGATATGGAGTGAAAGGGAAGAGGCAGGGACTTGATAAGATTCAGGCTGCTGGAGCTGGTGGCTTTATAGGACGTTCACATCACTGCCACCAGTAACACAGGACCAAGCACTTATCAGAGAGCTTTTAATATAAGGCCTTTTTGACATTCCAGACATAACGGTGATCTCAATGGAAAATTCCACAGTGATTTTTTTTTTACAAGGCCACATGGCATACCTGCTGAGAGTATCCTCTGAACATGGGGTTTATGGCTTTGATCCCTTGGAAAAGAATGGTCGGCACGACATAGGAGGGTCTAGGAAAGAAAAACAAAAAACAGCAACACTAAAATAAGATTCTAATGTAATATCCACAAATAATTATTGCATAACAGGCTTTTTCTACAAAATACAATTGAATGCCCCTCCTACTTTCTTTTTGAAAGCAGGACAGTCTGGTTCCTCTCTCGCCGTTTATCTGCAGCGCGTCTTACAAACGCAGAAGCTAACCAAGGTAGCGCTGGTTAATAGCGAGCTAATGTAATAACTTCTCTGACCTGAATAACGGAGTTTAGTGCTTTCCTTCGTCACCTGTTGGCTCTGCTGAAGTCCACGTTGTTGTTCAGTCCTCTGTTTTTGTTTTTTTGTCATCTTGTTTTCATTTTAACAACAGTAAAGTCCCATGAATGCAACACCCCCGCATCCAGAAGTAAAATTCCCATTAATTTTCCCTACTGGCTTTTCGGAAAATCCACATTTTAAAAGTTCAACAGCTTGAAGGAGGCTAATTAGCTCTGTGGTGAAATTCGCTATAAATACATATCTGTTGTGTCAAAATGGAAAGTTACAAACACATTTTGCTGAATTTTCAAGTTTTAGTTAATCTTTTTGATAGAAATTAATTCTATGTATTGTCATGAGTTTCCACAGAGCTGATTATCATCTTTATCATCATTTTGGTTTTACGTCCACAGAGCTGATTAGCCCTCATCAAGCCTTTAAACTCCAATATACATATTTTTTTGAAAGTCAATGGGGAAAATGAATGGGAAATTAACTTCCAGAGCTCCACTGACGTCTAACGTAACAACCACATTCAAACAAACCAATTTTTTTCACAAGAAATAAGTATAGAGCTAATAATAATTCAGCGTATTCTGGTGATTTATGGCAAAACCGTCAACAATCCATGTTGCTTTCAGGTCAGCAGTGCCATAGAAACAAAAATTAAGCGAAGGGACACCAGACTAACTTCTTTGGATAGAATAGAAAAATCGTTGAATGCATGAAGAGACAATGAAAACTTACAAAAGCTGTTGTAAATGACAGTGCACAATGGCCACTGTTCACTTTCAATGTGTATAGGGACACAATAACAGAATGTGATAACTGCAGACACTTCATATTGCTGATTTAGAGTTGGGTTGTGGATAATGAAACCGCAGAGGTGAAATGACGAGATAAGACTCGAATACCAACCTATTTTTGTGCCACAGATCTGCTACAAGTTTCTGGTAGCTTTTGCAGAGCGCCGGCTTCTTGTCCGTCCTCACCAGAGCTCCGCATTCAAGGAAGAACTGCGTCAAAGGCGGGCTGCAAGAGACATTAAATGTAAGTCAGAAGTTATGTCTGTTAACGTATAAAACAAAAATAGCGGGAGAGGTGCAGGGAAAGGTACCAGGTGAGATGTGGTGTTAATGAGGTGAAAACAAACCTTCATAACAACCAACAAGTCTTCTTTAACAGTGATCAGAGCAAGTGTGTGTTACATAAAAGGGATTTACATGCATTTTATTCAAAGCATGACTACTTTCTATTTTTATTTACAAATTCAGCACTTCCCAGAACAAGCTCCTCAATGTGGCAGTAGTAGTGGCAGCTGGGAGAAAATATAGATTAGGGCTGCACAATATATCGCTAAAATTATCGTTATCGCAATATCAGCAAACGCAATATCTGTATCGCAAGAATCTAAATATATCACAAAAACACTACGGCTTTCTATATGACAGAGATTTACACTGAAGGATCATTTCCCAACCAGAGCCTTGAATGAAAATGTGTTGTGACTAAATAAAAATATCCAGCTTTAATGGTAACTTCCTTAATTTTGACTTCTTTAAGTTTTGATTTTGACGTTGTTTTGACTTTTGTTTTAAGTGAATTTAACTTACTGTGTCAGAAAAGGAGCCCAAATTTAAAAATATCGCAATATCGTTATCGCAATTTTTAACATGGTTATAAAATATCACGTTTTTTCCATATCGTGCAGCCCTAATATAGATTTTGTGATATATTGCGATACCAATATTGATATTTTGATCAATACTTTGGGATGTCATGGCCAAAATCTGACAAAGTACATTTAGAGTAGGGCCTGCAGCGAATCCTTTCTTCGGCAAAAGAAAAGTGAATAATGACCCAGGAGTAAAAAAGAAGAAGCGTGAATTATGCAAAAAAAAAAAAAAACATCAAAGGGAAGTTTTAAAAGCAGCCTCTCCCTCGGCGGCCATATTACTCAGGACGTCCTATTTTGGGATGCGATTTAGTTTGCAAATTCTGACCCACATCAACAGCGAGCAGTTTGACTTCAATCCACTCTCGACATCGGCAGTGTAATTTTAAAAAACGTGTCCTTTGGGTGGAGGAGGTGAGAGAGCCCCGGTACAAACATTATATTATCAGGCTCCAGAGCTTAGTGAGACCATGGACTGGTATTAAAGTAAAAGTGCAGCGGGTTAAACGCTCACCCAACAAATAAATAAATACATTAAATAGATGAATGTGAAAGAATTAAATAGTGATCCTCTAATCCTAATGAGATATTAAACAGCTTTCAGTCTTTGCTAAAAAGACAAAAGGAGGTAATGTTAAACCTGATTTATTCGTAACATGAAATGCTAATATGCAAGCTAACTTTACGAGCATTTTTTGATTCATCTCTCAATTTTTCCAAACTAAGAGCATAAATACCAGCTCTTAAATGATACCTGGTTTTCAATACCGGTACCTATGGTGAGCTAATTCATCTTCTACAATCATAAAACACAATAATATTTAGGGGTGTGACAAGATCTCCCACTCTCGCAAAATGAAAATGCCACAAGACTCTCGTGAAGGTAACAACGTCGACCCACTCACTTCTCCTCTGTAAAAACATTTGACAGTAAATGTGATCTGCTGTTGCATATGATTCAAATAATAGATGTAAATACCATTCATTACAATTAATACATTCAATACATTAAATAGTGATTTTCTGGTGAATAAATAACATTTTCAATTTGTGTAAAATACATATTTCAATAGCGTAAAAATCTCGTCTCGTTCTTGTTAACATGATCTCCTGTCTTGTCTCGTCTCGTGGGATTTGTGTCCTGTCACACCCCTAAATAATATTAAATAAAAGACCAATTTTCGGAGCAAAAATTTAGCTGTAATTTAAAACCAGTAGTTTGTATGATTTATTCTGTGTTATTTATTTGATTCATGCAAATATTAAAGGTCCCACTAGGTACTGAAACTTGGTATTGAACAGACCCTTCCAGAAATGAAAAAAAAAGTTTTAAAAAGCAGCCTGGTACTGAGATTGACGTTCTGTCCCATTCATTTCTATGAGGGAGCAAAATAAAATATTTAGATGTTTTTTTGGCAGCAGGAATGAGTGGTTGTTGTTTATATATTTATTTAAAATTACTTTGGATTAATTTGACCCAGACCTGAGTTAGTATCAGTTGCTAAAGTAAAGTTATTAAAGTAGGTGATTGATGAATTAAATCTGAGCAAACAATGTCAAACTGTTGTGGGCCAAGACATTTCTGTTACTGTTAGTTCTGCTTAACATTGAAATTAAGAAATGTAAATTACATAGCCTTTAGCTTGTATGCTAATTATAGACATAATTGCAACTTTAAATTAAACAGCTAATTGTTGAGTGGTTGTCAGTTGCCAAACCTGTCTGGATTATTCATAATTTGCGGTGTTTGGCGGCTAGTGCTAATTCATCCATAAAAATGTATTATCATCATTTTTTAACTTCCAGTACCAGTCTTTGGAACACAGATGTTCTGTTTGCAAACACAAGAAGGGTCTATTTAAAAAAAAAAAATCTAATATAAGTAATATTGTAACTTTTCTGTCGTTTAACGGTACCCAGCCCTAATCTTGATGCTAGCTTTTCTCATACGTTTACATTACTTTGTGCCACTGCCAACCTTAGTCTATAGCTCCAACATGCAGCAATAGACTGACAATAAAAGACATTACGCAGGTGTGTTACTCTGATTAAAAGAAACTCCTCTGTAGGACTTAAGCATGCAAATCAAAACTCCAGGTATAACTATGAACTCCTGTAATAATATGAATATCTCTACTGCTCTGGGTGAGGAATAAAGGCTTTGAAATGATTGTGTTTGGTTGTTAAAATGACTAGAGAGACATCAAGAAGACGTGTGGCGGTGGCTAAAAGCGAACAGAGCTGGTGATTGGGAGAGAGAGGTGGTGTGGGGCTGTAACACAAGAGCCTACGGGGAGCTACAAAAGGCCATTTATGCCTCTCGAATGGTGCACTGCAGCAACACTCGGCCAGGCATCGCTTTCTCACACCAGCCCAGGCCTGAACCCATCTCACAGAGAAGCAGTGAACAAAACGGCTACTAAACTGCTACAGGGAGAAAAAAAAAAAAAAGCCTGAGGTTGTAAAACAGAAGAGGAGAAAAGGTGATGTTGGTCAGTGGTTCTCAAACTGTGGGGAGGGGACGACCGGTGGTACGTGGACTTCCTCTAGTGGTACTTTTGCAGTGAGTTTGGGTAATTTAGAGATAGTTTTATTTATTTCTGGTTTAGTTGGGGCTTAAATTTAAAGTTTGTATCACGTTAGTCCTGTTTAAGGCACCTTTTAATTCTGGTTTAGTCCTAGTAGAGGCCTGGTTTAGACCTGGTTTAGTTTTGGTTCAGCTCTATTTTTTTTATTGTGGTTTAGTCCTTGATTAGTCCTGGTTATGCCCTTGTTTAGTCCAGATTTAGTCCAGGTTTAGTCCAGGTTTAGTCCAGGTTTAGTCCAGGTTTCATAAAGGTTTAGTCCAGGCTTAGTCCTTGTTTAGTCCCAGTTTAGTCCCAGTTTAGTCCCAGTTTAGTCCCAGTTTGGTCCAGGTTTAGTCCCAGTTTGGTCCAGGTTTAGTCCCAGTTTGGTCCAGGTTTAGTCCAGGTTTAGTCGAGCCTCAGTCCTGGTTTGGTCCAGGTTCGGTCCAGGCTCAGTCCAGGTTTAGTCCTTGTTCAGACCTGGTTTAGTTCTGGTTTAGTCCAGGTTTCGTAAAGGTTTAGTCCAGGCTTAGTCCCGGTTTAGTCCCGGTTTAGTCCCGGTTTAGTCCCGGTTTAGTCCAGGTTTAGTCCAGGTTTAGTCCAGGTTTAGTCCAGGTTTAGTCCAGGTTTAATAAAGGTTTAGTCCAGGTTTTGAAAAGGCCAAGGTCCAGGTTCGATCCAGGCTCAGTCCAGGTTTAGTCCTTGTTCAGTCCAGGTTTCGTAAAGGTTTAGTCCAGGCTTAGTCCTTGTTTAGTCCCGGTTTAGTCCCGGTTAGTCCCGGTTTAGTCCCGGTTTAGTCCAGGTTTAGTCCAGGTTTAGTCCAGGTTTAGTCCAGGTTTCATAAAGGTTTAGTCCAGGCTTAGTCCTTGTTTAGTTCCAGTTTGGTCCAGGTTTGGTCGAGCCTCAGTCCTGGTTTGGTCCTGGTTTAGTTCTGGTTTAGTCCAGGTTTCGTAAAGGTTTAGTCCAGGTTTAGTCCAGGTTTAGTCCAGGTTTCATAAAGGTTTAGTCCAGGTTTAGTAAAGGTTTAGTCCAGGCTTAGTCCTTGTTTAGTCCTTGTTTAGTCCCGGTTTGGTCCAGGTTTAGTCCAGGTTTAGTCCAGGTTTAGTCCAGGTTTAGTCCAGGTTTAGTCCAGGTTTAGTCGAGCCTCAGTCCTGGTTTGGTCCAGGTTCGGTTCAGGCTCAGTCCAGGTTTAGTCCTTGTTCAGTCCTGGTTTAGTTCTGGTTTAGTCCAGGTTTCGTAAAGGTATAGTCCAGGCTTAGTCCCGGTTTAGTCAAGGTTTAGTCAAGCCTCAGTCCTGGTTTGGTCCAGGCTTGGTCCAGGCTCAGTCCTGGTTTAGTCCAAGTTTAGTCCAAGTTTAGCCCAAGTTTAGCCCAAGTTTAGCCCAAGTTTAGCCCAAGTTTAGCCCAAGTTTAGCCCAAGTTTAGTCCAGGTTTTGTAAAGGTTTAGTCCAGGCTTTGTCCTTGTTTAGTTCTTGTTTAATCACTGTTTAGTCCTTGTTTAGCCCTGGCTTAGCCCTGGCTTAGTCCTGATGTAGTCCTGATGTAGTCCTGATGTAGTCCTGATGTAGTCCTGATGTAGTCCTGATGTAGTCCTGATGTAGGTTTACTCCAGGTTTAGTCCTTATTTAATCAAGGCTTAGTCAAGGTTACTCAAGGTTTAGTCCAGGCTCAGTCCAGTCCTGGTAGTAATCCTTATTTAAATCTATTAAAGATGGTGCATGGAAATCCAAATATTTTTCCTGAGGTGGTACTTGGAGTGAACAGTTTGAGAACCCCAGATGTGGGTAAATGACGGGACACGAGGCTCTCTCACCAGTTGGACAGGGCCTGGAGAGCGGCGTTCATGTAGCAAGTGTTCCCAATGTTTTTCAAACCTGTCAGACCTAAAAGAGACAGAAAAAAACAGCGTGGGAGTTAAAACATGGCTTGCTCAATCATTCTGCTTTATTATTTCAACTCTGCCACCGTAAACCTGTATCTCATTGTGTTTTTTTCAGGACCAAAACTGACACTAATACTTGATATTGCTGCCTCCTGAATGTATGGTGTGTATCTGAGACAAAAATAACTCAGGCAGCAGCTGGTGCCAAAGCCCAAGCATCACCACGTGAGGTTTACCATGACATATGCCATTTGGTCTGCAGTCTGCTGTTCTTCCTCATGTTTGTTCAAATGGAGTCGAGGCGTGTTTTTGCATTAGTGGCACTGGTGGGACAATGAAGCTAATCAGTAAAGTGTGACTAAAGGTATGCAGCAGCTACCATGGTGTTCCTAGGCATTGTAGCTACAATTTTTTAGTTTATGTTTTTTTAAAGGGGAACAGTGCTCGTTTATCTCATTTTGCCGTTTTGTTCAAATTTTTCTTTACAGAGCTCACACCACGATTAGGTTTCGATTCAGAGGCCCATGATTCAGTTCAAAAGCAATGCATCTATTCCTCAGACGCCTTCCTGTTTCATGACAGGATTATTCTTCGGCAATTAATTTCAATTGTATATTTTATATCTGAGTCGGAATTTTAAACACTTTCTAGATACACTTGGCTTTATTCACTCTGCAACAACTCATTTATTCGTCACACTGACTCTGAAACTGTTTATTTAACGTTAAGGTAAAAAAAAATTGCATTGTTGCCATTTAAGCTTTAATTTCTCTTTATGCATTTTTAATAATCTGATAGTAGTCATGTGTGGGCAGGAGGGTGGTGGGGTGGACTAATGGACACAATGATTTCATAGTGGCTATCAAAAATGTGCTATATCAAATATCTCTAATAACTTACGGGATCAATTTAGTATCAGTCTAATCTGTAATCTATCTGTGTGCACATACAAGCCATTACTGTATATGTCCAGTAATATGTGGTTGTAAACAGAAGTGGGAATTAATGAGTTACATTCACTTGAGTAACCTTTTGAAAAAAAATTGTACTTCTAAGAGTAGTTTTATTGCAACAACACTCTTTTTTATTTCTACATGAGTAATATTATTTTGAAGTAACATTACTCTTACCTGAGTCCAAGTTTTGGCGACTCTACCCTGCTCTGGTTGTATGCAAATGCTGTTTAGGTAATAGCAGTTTTCTTTTTTCATTTATTTGTACTGTTACTAACCCAATAGTCCTGCCGCCTGCGATTTGCATTTACATGACAACGCTTCACCTGAAAAACGACTGTAAACTGTAGTACCCGTGTTTGTCCAGCAAACGGCGCTGTGGGCCCCGCAAATGCTCTACACCACACAGAGAATAAACAGCAGAAAAAATGATAGCTCCAGTCTGTAATTTTCCAGGATACTTTAGAATCTTGTGGTTTTCTGGAGCCATTCTCATAAAGTCAGTTACTGGAACTAAATATGAACGTATGAGACATAAAAGCCTTGATTTTGCGCTCGCGGGTCAGCTGACATATGGCGTGCACTCATCCGATCACTGTTCAGATTGAGGCGGTCATGTCATTGTTTTCAGTTAGTACGGTGTTTTCACAGTTTACACGAGACCTAAAGCCACTGGCGCGGCTCCCTGCTGTGAGACAAAAACACTAACCCTAACCCTGGATCTGAAAAGGCTCAGTTAACAGTGGAGCAGCCAAAACAGGAGCTGAAGATATTAAAAAATGTACCTCCTCAAATGCCGTTTGGCAGCCAGGTGTCCACTCAAACTTAAGATTTGTGGAGCAGCAACTATTGAAAAGTTTTTACAAAACTAACCTGCCATCGCTAGAAACCTCATCAGCTCTTTCTTGAAAGATGGTGGAAGAAACTGATCAATAGCTTCAACTTTGGCCCTGATTGGTCTAATTTGCCCCTGACCCACTACTTTTCCCAAGTAAGCCACTGTACCTTTGGTGAACTCACATTTGGCCAAATTTACAGTGAGCTGGGCCCAGACCAAAGGACTGAACAAGGCATGTACCGTATTTTCCGCACTATAAGGCGCACCTAAAAGCCTTTAATTTTCTCAAAAACCGACAGTGCGCCTTATAATCCAATGCGCCTTATATATGGATCAATGTTGGTTAATTATGGCTACCGTATTCAGGGGTCATCGCCGAAGTGACAGCAGTAAAAACGGTAAAGGTGAATTCCAGTCCCAGCTGTTCATGTGTGCCATAGGCGTGTTTATGGATCCTGCCACAAAAGAACAAGGAGGCGCGGCCTTTGCTCCATCTCAGTAGAAGAGTTGCGACATTGAGGGGACAGAAAACTGAGCGCTCAAACGCTGTTCATGTAGCTTTGAACTGTGACAAATGGAGTTGGAAATACATTGTTTTCAACGAGGGAGTTGTAAGAACGCTGGTTTGTATTCTATTAATAAAGTTTGACTGACTTATCTGACCGCCATCTAGTGGATGCGCCTTATAATGCGGGGCGCCCTATATATGAAAACAGTTTTAAAATAGGCCATTAATTGAAGGTACGCCTTATAATCCGATGCGCCTTATAGTGCGGAAAATACGGTATTCTCTGTAGATGCTCATCCCATGTATCACTGTAGATGACTACATCATCCAAATACACTGCACAGCTTTCTAAGTCTGCAACAACCAAATTCATTAATCTTTGAAAGATGGCAGGACCATTTCTTAACCCAAAAGGTAGCACTTTATCGAAATACAAACCGGAAGACGTTATAAAAGCAGAAATCTCCTCTGCGCGTTTGGACAAAGTAACCTGCCGATAGCCCTTCAGCAAGTCAAATTTGCTGACAAACTTAGCTGAGCCTACTCTGTCCACACAGTCATCTAGCTGTGGAAGAGGAAAACAGTCTGGTTTGGTGACCTTGTTAACCTTAGGGAAGTCAGTGCAAGGTCTAAAAGTCTGGTCTGGTTTCAAACAGGGTGAAACCCAGCTTGAGTTAGAGGAGACAGCTATGTTGTTTTCTAGCATATATTTAACTTCCTTTCCCAACTGTTCTTGTTTCTCTGATGATGCTCGATAAAAACGCTGGCGAATGGATACAGCATCGCCTATATCAATATGTTCTATCAAGTTTGTGCAAGATGGATATCAGAGAACAAAGAGGGGAAAGACACAATTACATTTTTCAGCTTCTCCTCCCTCAACTCGGACAAATGACCCAACACTTGATCCAAGTGACTCAGAATTTTTAAGTCGACCTTGCAAAACATCAGGGGGCACTAACATCCTCAGTTTCATTTTGATCAACAAAAAACAAACCACTTAGAGGTGCAGCCACTGCCCCTGACTTGACTTCAAAGTTGTCAGGTTGTAAGAAGTAAGGTTTCAACAGGTTTATAAGACAGTTGTGACTTCCTACGTCTGGTGGGAGTAGATATCATTTAATTCTGATCTGAAGCCTGTTTTATAACGGCGTAAGGACAAGCAAACTTGGCCTGGAAAAGAGAACTTACTACTGGCAACAAGGCCAACACTTGGTCACCAGGACTAAAACCACGTTTCACAGCTTTACAATCAAACAGTTTCTTCATTTTCCCTTGAGACTTTTCCAAATTAACTTTTGCCTGGTTCCCTGCTCGAAACAATCGTCTCTTAAAGCCATTGACATAATCAATATGATTAGTGGGAGGAGGGGAACTTTTCCAGTCACTCTGTAAAAGAGCTAAAGGACCACAGAATGGCCAAACACCAGCTCATTCAGACTAAAGCCTGTACTGGCTTGGGTGGCTTCTCTGGCTGCCAACATAAGCCAGGGCAGACCTTCCTCCCAGTCTCGGTCAAGCTCAGTGCAGTAAGCACACAGCAGAGGCTTTAGGGGCTGATGAAAGTGTTCAAGAGCCCCTGACTCTCTGGATGATAAGGTGTAGACTTTGCATGCTTGAGTTGTTTGAGAATTTGTGCAAACATGTTAAAGTTGAAGTTTTTCCCTTGGTCACTTTGTATGACCTTTGGGATACCAAACACTGAGATGAACTGAGACAAAGCTTTAATAACAGACTAAGTGGTTATATTCCTGAGGGGATAAGCCGCTGGGTAACGTGTATTTAGGCACATTATCATTAACAAGTACATACTGTCTGCTTTAGACTTGGCCAAGGGACCAACACAGTCAATCAGAAGATTTTCGAAAGGCTGACCAACTGCAGGAATAGGCTTCAGCGGCATTTAACAAAAGAGGAAACATGTCTCTTAAGTTTAGGCCAGTAAAAGTAACGGAACACTTTGTCATAGGTTTTCTTGACACCCAAATGTCCAGCTTCACCACAGTGAGCTGCTCTTAAGACCTCTGACCTGAACTCAGATGGAACTACTACTTGAAAGATAGCCTCGCCAACAAAACTGTCAGTGCAGGGAACCCACTTCCTCACCAACATTCCCTCCTCCAAACAACCACAAATTAACAAAAATATTAAATCCTCTGCAGACTCAACTTTCTGAAATAAGTCTTTCAAAGAAGAGTCTACTTGCTGTTCTTCAATCAACCCATTTCTGGTGACAATGAGAAAATGAAAATGAGAAGTCAGTCAAAGAAAAGGAGACTTTTGGCTAAGTTTTAGATAGGTTAACCTTTTCTAAGCTGTCATCTGCTTTTTTGCTCTGTGCTCATGGTAACAACTTCATCTGTACTAGACCGTTAAACCACATTCACAGTAGAAGGTTCTCCCCACATCAGAGCTCCAGCTAGGTCGTTTCCTAGTATAACCTGTATTCCCTCCACAGGTAAGCTAGGACAGACCTCTAGAGCAACCTCACCTTTGATAAGGTCACAGGACAAGCTAACACGGTGTACTGGGACACTCATGCCCCTGATCTTTGCAAATCCACCAGATGCTGATTTAGGAGAAAATGGCAATACAGATACGGAGATAAAAGAATACAGGGCGCCCAAATCTCTAAAAATGTTGACTGGCACATTCTCATCGCTACCTACCAATAAGACATAACCTCTGGAGACATACGGCCTATAACCTGGATCAACCATCTCCAAATCAGCTTCCGAACATGACCGAGCTTCCAGCATTTAACTGAGGCTCAGGCTTAGTGAGAGCCTGCACTGCAGCTATAGCTTTTGTTCATTGTCACAGTTCAATGTTGATAATCATCATGTGAGGATGTGAGGATGAGTTACAAAGGAAGAGCTGTCAAATGTAATATAATTTTCAATTCAGTCTAAATTAGGAGCATAAAAGGAAATGTGCACCGGAGTCAGATTTCACTACAGAGGACCAGGGCTCGCAAAATCGCTAGCCTGACGTCCCGGGGCAATTACTTTTATTCTCGCGGGCTATTGAAATTAGACAGCCCATCATACAAACTATAAAGAAATATTTATTACATCTGTAACAGAGGCAGAATGCGTTGTGTTGTTCACGCAATGCCGTCTCTGGGCTCTGTGTTGAGTTGGGATGAGACGACACCGTCCCTCAGCCCCTCCCAGGTCCACTCTCACTGCACAGACCTGATCTGTCAATCACTCGTGCGGGCCATCGCCTGTGAGAGAATGGTTTAACCCCTGTGCGGAGCGGTGGATCAGACGCTAAACTTTCAGTAACTTTCTCACTAAAACGGCAAAACTATTTTGGTGGGCTCGAAACTAAAAGCGGCTGACTATAGAGAGGGCAGGACACAGGAATATGAGAAAATACGATCGCACAGTAGGGTTTGGATGCCAACGAGAGCGGTAAGAGAACTCAAACATTAGCGGTTCAGTTTTTAGCTTCACAGCCTTGTGAATGATGATCCATAGCTTTTAAAAAGGCCCAGTCACACTGATCAGAGACCCGAGAGGCTTCAGCACAGAGACAGGAGCAGAGACAGGAGCAGAGTCAGGAGCAGAGTACAGGAGCAGAGTCAGGAGCAGAGTCAGGAGCAGAGATCAGGAGCAGAGTACAGGAAGCAGAGACAGGAGCAGAGTACAGGAGCAGAGTCAGGAGCAGAGTCAGGAGCAGAGTACAGGAGCAGAGACAGGAGCAGAGACAGGAGCAGAGACAGGAGCAGAGATCAGGAGCAGAGTAGAGGAGCAGAGTACAGGAGCAGAGTCAGGAGCAGAGACAGGAAGCAGAGACAGGAGCAGAGACAGGAGCAGAGTCAGGAGCAGAGTCAGGAGCAGAGTCAGGAGCAGAGTCAGGAGCAGAGTCAGGAGCAGAGTCAGGAGCAGAGTCAGGAGCAGAGACAGGAGCAGAGACAGGAGCAGAGACAGGAGCAGAGACAGGAGCAGAGTCAGGAGCAGAGTCAGGAGCAGAGACAGGAGCAGAGACAGGAGCAGAGACAGGAGCAGAGACAGGAGCAGAGTCAGGAGCAGAGTCAGGAGCAGAGTCAGGAGCAGAGACAGGAACAGAGACAGGAGCAGAGACAGGAGCAGAGTCAGGAGCAGAGTCAGGAGCAGAGTCAGGAGCAGAGTCAGGAGCAGAGTCAGGAGCAGAGTCAGGAGCAGAGTCAGGAGCAGAGACAGGAGCAGAGACAGGAACAGAGACAGGAGCAGAGTCAGGAGCAGAGTCAGGAGCAGAGTCAGGAGCAGAGACAGGAGCAGAGACAGGAGCAGAGAGAGGAGCAGAGACAGGAGCAGAGACAGGAGCAGAGTCAGGAGCAGAGACAGGAGCAGAGTCAGGAGCAGAGTCAGGAGCAGAGACAGGAGCAGAGACAGGAGCAGAGTCAGGAGCAGAGACAGGAGCAGAGTCAGGAGCAGAGTCAGGAGCAGAGACAGGAGCAGAGTCAGGAGCAGAGACAGGAGCAGAGACAGGAGCAGAGACAGGAGCAGAGACAGGAGCAGAGTCAGGAGCAGAGACAGGAGCAGAGACAGGAGCAGAGTCAGGAGCAGAGACAGGAGCAGAGTCAGGAGCAGAGACAGGAGCAGAGTCAGGAGCAGAGTACAGGAGCAGAGTCAGGAGCAGAGTCAGGAGCAGAGTCAGGAGCAGAGACAGGAGCAGAGACAGGAGCAGAGTCAGGAGCAGAGACAGGAGCAGAGACAGGAGCAGAGTCAGGAGCAGAGACAGGAGCAGAGTCAGGAGCAGAGTCAGGAGCAGAGACAGGAGCAGAGTACAGGAGCAGAGTACAGGAGCAGAGTCAGGAGCAGAGACAGGAGCAGAGACAGGAGCAGAGTCAGGAGCAGAGACAGGAGCAGAGTCAGGAGCAGAGACAGGAGCAGAGTCAGGAGCAGAGACAGGAGCAGAGACAGGAGCAGAGACAGGAGCAGAGAGGAGAACTGGGCCCTGCTCTGTGGCGCGATGGGAGGGGCTGCTGTTTTGAACAGGTTATTGTCATTTGCATTAATGAATGAACATAAACATTAAAAATGTCTCTCGGCAGCTGAGCGGTCTACAGTATAACAATGGAGATTCGGAGACAACTAAACGCCCAGTAAGTCCTCACTGTAAACCATTTCAGCATTAACAAAGTTAACCAGCAACAGCTGAAGATGAGTGAGCAGCTGAGCAAAACAACAGAGCTACAACTGGAGATATTCATCTTTAGCCCATGTTTGTAAATTAGTTGAATTTAGCAATGTATTCAGTATGTTTAGATATGACTATATACATTTACAAGACAGGAGTCCTGTTGCCTTTACAAGTTGGTCAGATGGCCATTCATAAATTATAAATATGCTACAAAATACCTTAGTTTTAAAGCCCCATATAAACTATTTCTAAAAAAAAGCCTGCCATGTTGGTGTTAGTCAGGCAGTTCAGTGTTGTGTTGTTATCGTAGTTTCAAAAATCCACCTTTAAATTAGTCAAGTGTATTTAAGTCTAAAGAAGTAGGCATATCATATTAAGAAATTATTTATTTGGGCTATTTAATTTCACTTTGGACTACTAAAATCTGAAGAGCGCCAGCCCGAAGAGCTTTTAAGTATTTTCAAATTTCGCAAGCCCTGAGGACATTTAGGACTTTAGTTTAAATTAGACCAGTGGTTCCCAAACTGTGGTAAGGATCTCACTGGAGGTACGCAGGAGTTTTTTGCAGTTCAAGTCCTGATTTTGTTTAATTTAGAGCCAATTTTAGTCCTGTTTCAGTACTGCTTTAGTCAGGGCTAGTCCTAATTTAGTCCTGGTTTACTCCTGGTTTACTCCTGGTTTACTCCTGGTTTACTCCTGGTTTACTCCTGGTTTACTCCTGGTTTACTCTTGGTTTACTCTTGGTTTACTCTTGGTTTACTCCTGGTTTACTCCTGGTTTACTCCTGGTTTACTCCTGGTTTACTCCTGGTTTAGTGTGAAAGGTTTGAGAACCAACAGATTAGATTAGATGAATTAGATTTAGTTATTATGCTTGCTCATTACTGACCACTAAACTAAATAAAATAAGAAGTTTGTTCTGTCTTTGTGCTTAAAAAATGACAAACCTCTTGCTTTTATGTCCTCTTCCTCCTCCGTCTCCATGTCCAAGTCCTCACTGCCACCATTAGGGGGCACTCTCAGGGAGGTGGGGCTCCCAGGGGCTCTGCTATTCTCCTAAAATCACACACACACACAAAAACAAGATCCTTTATCAAACTTATCTTATCGAATAAATGAGTAACTTTGACCTCTCCGATAAAAACCCAGAGCTGGAATTTATGATTGTACAACTCGGAGCGGCGTTACGTAACTTTACCTGGACAGCACTGGGGGCAGAGGTCAGGGCTCTGCTGCTGGCGCTGGGCGAGTTTGGTCCCAGTTTTCGCTCCAGGAAAACCTCCTTCCCACAGGCGTAGCACCAGACTCTGAGTGTGGTGAGGTTCACGGTCAGGTTGTGCCTCGTGTCCTGGGGGGAAAAAAAACAAAAACACACACATGATAAATGCAATAAAGGTGAATTTGTACTGAACTGAAAAACAAAAACATGTTTATCTTAAGCCACATCGGCTGGCAGTCAACGATCTAGTGGTACTTGAACATGTCAAGGCACGCACGCTGCAGTCAGGCTGTTTATTATGGTGACTATGGCAACAACTTGTGGTGTAAAAACATGAAATTTATGCGGATAATCCCAAAAAACATCTAAAATGTATGATATAGTTCAGAGAAAACACCAAACAAAAAACAAAACAAAAAAGATACTAAAATAAAAGATACTGTATCTACTTTTATGCCCCTTCACGGTAGTAATTTTAGGCATTTCTCTCACTAATATTTCTCTACCAGGGACTCAGCAAAAAGAATAGACACTTTTATGTAATGTTTGTGTTTTATGCTGGTTTAGTCCAGAGTTGGATCGGATTTAGTCCTTGTCTTGGTTTTGTCCCGTGTTAGTCCTGGTTTAATCAAGATTCAGGTTCATTTTGTGCTTTAAAAAACAATTATATTCTGAGGTGGAACTTGGTAAAAATCATTATTATTTATCTTCTATACAATTGTCTGCTACTCTTGTTAGTTTATCTACGTACTCAATAATCATAATGTTTGTTTTTACTTCCAGATATATTTCTAATAATATTGATGATTCTTGGACAGATGTATGCCGTTTCATAAAAGGGCTACACTATATGTCACAAATGGATCATTAGTAAAATATCATGACTAAAAGGTTAAAAATATCCTGAATGTGTTTATCAATTGGCGGTGTGTCAATTTGATTTGAGAATGATTTTGGCTAATTTAGAACAATGTGACTTGATATAATTTAAAACATTCATATTGATACAATCAATACAGTAACTTTTTGACAAAAATAATAAAAGTATACTCTCAAATCTAGCTTCACGGCCAGGGTCGATTAAGTCCAGCAGACAGTGAGGCAAAAAAAGTTTAATATTACTTTTTATTTCTTCAAAAATACAGAAATTATGTCCAAAAAGATGTATCTGGTTTTAAACATGCACTTTTCTAATATTGATATTTCAGATATCATTGATTTTTTTTCCTTGTGCATTGATTATAATACAATTCGATACAATGTCATGTGTATCAATAAAGCTGTATCATAGGAATAAATAACTGATACACCCCTACTGTGATTTCCTTTAGGTTTAGTTTTGGTTTAGAATTTGTTTAGCTTTAATTACTGCAAGTGGAAGTTAATTTAGTGATCCCCTTGTGGTGGGTTGGGAAACTAAAGTTAAAAATCCTGTAGTTGCAATATCCAGCTTATTTGAGGCCAGAATATTTTTTTATTACATGAAATGGTGAGACAGAATTTAAAATAAATTTGCCACAAAGGTCACAGAAAGACAATCCCTAAAGAAGATAATCAGGGATAAAATTGTCAGACCAACCCCTGCTCCAGAGCCTTGTATGTCTTAGCTTTTATTAGTTGGAGTTTAATTATTGTTTATTATGGCACAATGGGGCATTAAAAAAGTATTAAACAAACTTATCCCCTGCTTGGTTTTCTAATATTACACAGTAATATTAAAAGCATATTATGGATGCAGTGTCAGTTCTGCTGACCCACTCTGCTCTGGACACGCCGCTCTCATCGTGACTTCTGTGCACGAGACAAACCGTGAGCAGCACCAGACCAGACCAGCTGAGTCTGCATTATTCATGAGGACGCATTAGCCTTCGAGCAGCAGCAGCGGGACAGGGACAAGGGACACAGCCACTGGACTTCCCGTGTAAATCATTTATGAAGGAAAGAACCGGGCAGGACGTTAACAAACCGATGAATATAAATAGGACTGGTGGTAATGTTAAGCAGTAGAAATAAAGTTGAACAGCTTAAATGGTAAAGACTATTGAAGATTTTAGTACTGTGTTATTTTGAAATGATGAGGTGTAACTTGCCCTAACTGGTCACGCCCAAAATAATTATGGCGTTCATCAGAGCAGAGCATCTTAAAATGAAATGTTAGAAATGTATGACTTCCTTATTCTTCAAATATCTCTAAGTAGAAAGCTTACATTGAGGTTAGGTGTGGCTTCAAAAACTATGTGACCTTTTATTGATAATGTTTTGCTGTTTGAAGATATTACAACAAGGGTAAAAATTTACTTTTCTAGATTGCTTCAGTCTGTGGTATTCTACTTCCTGTGTTTCTCTCTAAATTCTGTCACACTAAGCAATATCTAGCAACATTTTACTTGCCGATGCACAGCCCTAATTATCATGAGGGAAAATGTTCATAGCCTGACTGCTGCAAGAATCTGTCGATACGATACAAGCATAATGATCTTTATATTGCAATACTGTAGCAAAGGTGATATACTGATTTTTTTTTTAACAATCTGACTTTGGAAAACCTTACGAGTTACTTGCACATCCTCACATACTGTACACATCTGATGAAATACACTATATTTCCAAAGGTATTAGCTCACCTGTCTTTACACACATTTGAACTTAAGTAACATCCCATTCTTATTCCATAGGGTTAAATATGACGTGGGCCCAGCCTTTGTATCCATCTCCATCAGACATCTACTTCTCTGACGTTCTCGTCCAGCGTCAGACACTGATGTTGGACGAAGGCCTGGCTCGCAGTCTTCGCTCTAATTCATCCCAAAGGAGTTCTGTCAGGTTGAGGTCAGGACTCTGTGCAGGTTCAGTCCACACCAAACTCACTCATCCATGTCTTGTGGCCATCCCCAAACTGTTCCCACAAAGTTGGGAGCATGGAATTGTCCAAAATCTCTTAGAGCTGAAGCATTCAGAGTTGTTCTTTCACTGGAACTATGGGGCCAAGCCCAGCTCTTAAAAACAACCCCACACCATAATCCTAATTCAATTATTTGGGTGGGTGAGCGAAAACCTTTGGAAATATAGTGTACATTGTATTTAATAATCAGAGCAGTGAATACTGTCACTGCCTTTTTCCAAATACACAAAAAATGTACTGTATTTTCCGCACTATAAGGCGCACCTAAAAGCCTTTAATTTTCTCAAAAACCGACAGTGCGCCTTATAATCCGATGCGCCTTATATATGGATCAATGTTGGTTAATTATGGCTACCGTATTCAGGGGGCGTCGCCGAAGTGACAGCGGTAAAAACAGTAAAGGGGAATTCCAGTCCCAGCTGTTCATGTGTGCCATAGGCGTGTTTATGGATCCTGCCGCAAAAGAACAAGGAGGCGCGGCCTTTGCTCCATCTCAGTAGAAGAGTTGCGACATTGAGGGGACAGAAAACTGAGCGCTCGAACGCTGTTCATGTAGCTTTGAACTGTGACAAATGGAGTTGGAAATACATTGTTTTCAACGAGGGAGTTGTAAGAACGCTGGTTTGTATTCTATTAATAAAGTCTGACTGACTGACTTATCTGACTGTTTTATTGACATTCCCTTTAGCGCAGCGCCATCTAGTGGATGCGCCTTATAATGCGGTGCGCCTTATAGTGCGGAAAATACGGTAAGTGCCAGAATTTTTAGATAAAATTTTAAAAAATATTGTCAAACCTCTTTACTTGTTGTACATGTTTGACTTTGGCATAATATTTTGACACAGGACTTATTCCTGTGCTTAACACAAACACTGATCTAACATAAAATGTACCAAGCACGTGAGGAACAAAGTAAGCGCACTGTTAATTGGTCCCATCCTGAAATAAGCCATCAGTTAAGCCTTGTCATTATTATCACAGCAAGACTAATTATCTTTGAGTGAATGGTACATGAACAATAAAATGTTGCCCATGGATGTGCTTAACAAACAAACTATGCAGAAATCAGCTAAAATATTCAGTAAACTTAAATAAATAACTGGTACCCATTCTTGTTTATTATTAACGAGACTGCCTCCATCTCAAGCTTTCCTGTTATTGCATATTCAAGAAGTTTAGACGTCTATCTCTGCTCCAGGCCTCCAGAGAACTAATTAATAATGGACCTTATTCTTGGAAGAAGGTTTAAAGATAGCTTCCTTGCAAATAAACAGAAAGTGTGTCCGGGGAGCAGCACTCAGAAAAGTCCCGGATGTGGAAAGATCTCGAATATGATGCTGATAAAAAACGGCCCACCAGTAGAAAAACATGTTTACAAGAGTACGGGCACCAATATGAGCTTTTTGATTCCTCTCTGGTTTCGTGTAACCCAAGAAGGTCCCCATTTGTCGAAGTGAAAGTCTCAGGCAACAATAAAAGCTGCTACAAGGCTGATATAACAGATTCATGCGGAGATCCAGCAGCTAACACCGAATCTCCTTCACTTCCCTAAGGAATGGCAATTAATAATGGATGATCCAGGCCTGAAATTGTCCCGAATACTGAGACGCAGACAGCAACAGCAGCAGCCTGATGATTTTTTAAACAATGTGCTCACTTCAAAAGCAAAAAGTGGCAAGTGCAAAACCTGCCTGAGATGGAAAATGATAAAAATATAGCATCAGAGAAAGACATTTATGACAGCCCAAGGGAATAAGGATGTCCTAGAGTGACATTGGGGCTGAAAAATGTGTTGAAACTACACAAGCATTTCCTGTAGTCACCCTTTTTTGGAGTTTATTTAAATGTTCTGTAGCGCGAAAGACAGGCATTTTGTTTCCTTTTAGTGTAGGGATAAGTCAGTTTATAGATTTTATAAGGACACACACTTGGACCGAGATCTCTCACCTGTGAGTGGATGGTGCTGTGATCGGCGTGAGATTCTCCGCAGCCGACGTACGAACAGCCATTCTACAGAAAAGAGATGTAAGTAAGTAGATGTCCTGCACTGTTTAAATCATATTTATTAGTATTAGCACCTATGGAGGTCAATGTACTAATACCAGATTAGACTAATAAAATGAGTCTAATTTTTGGCTAAAATATTTTGAAATTTACTTGTAAAACGTTTCAACTTTTGGGTGCACTGTAATATTGAAGGGTTATTCTTCCTTTTACAAGATGAGAGCCATAAGGTTGACTTTTTATAGTAAACAAGTTATTTTGACACATTTTCATATAATAGTAAAAGTTACATTTGTTAAGGTTTTAGACTATGAGGGAGAAGAATTACATTAGGAGTGGGAGTCTCATAAGTGATTCAAGTTTCGCTGCCCATACACAATCAGCAATCATGCAAAAAACAATACTTTCACTGAGCATCACTGTCAACACTGTACATGTAACAACAGAATAAGGAGAAAGTAGAACTGGGAGACGATGACAGTACGTGGTTTTCAGTGTTTGCAGTGAAACATTTACTCAAGAGGTCAAGGATTTTTGTTTTCTTTGCAAACAACAAATGCAAATACCATATAAAAGATATAATATAAAATATAGAGCAGGGACAATACGTTTCTATCATAATACTTTGGTGCAGATAAAAAGTTTTTGTATTATCAATTAGTGTGATTTTCTTTTCTCCTAACATTTAAAATAAAGTTTATCGACTTAATTACAAAAGAAACCAAGTCATGTTTCCAAAGTCAGTCTTACATTTATGTAGTATTTAATACTTAAAAATCTTGTCGCAATATATCAAAAAAACTTCCCCCCAGCTCTAAAAATATATATTATATAAGAATTAAATACAAAGTCACACAGTTGCAGACCCCCCTGCCAAAGAGATTCTGAATCTCAGTGGGACTTTCCTGGTTAAATAAAGGTCAACTAAATTTCCAAAGAAGTGTTTTTTTGTTTTTTTTTTGTTTACTGCAGCAAAACACACAAAAAAGTCCCTGAGGTAAGCATCATGTTCTGCATCAACCATTTTTCCTATTCAGTGATATCGTGGTATAAGGAAAATTAATATCACAGAGGGAAAAAAATACAGTATTTGATACACATCTGTATACTGCCCAGCCCTAGGAAAAAGTTCTCCATTAATTTACTGTGCAGTGTCCATGGAATCCACTGACTTTTAGCTCGTATTTTGAGCACTTTCTCACCTCGAGGCATGCCCACAGGTTTGGTCCTCCAACTTTACAGTCCTGACACTGGCCCTAGACAAAGAACAGAAGTCACTTTACAACATGAGTGATTTATTTACAACAGTACACAATAACAGTGATGTACGACTCACATGTGATTTCTGAATAAGTTCCTCTTTTGTGATCTCCCCCACACAGTCCAAGTGCGGGCAATCGGAGCTGGACACTGGCGGCATCGCTCAACCCCGGGGTCTGTTGGGAGTAAAAAAAAGACCAGTAATTATTTAGAGTAGCTCCAGGTTTTGTCTTGTGACATTTAAGACCTTTTTAAGACTTTTTAATGCCACTTAGAGTGAATTTTAATGCCAACATCGTCAACAACAGAACAAGTCTAACACAGATGAAAGAACTCCAGTGCTGCATTAAAAAATCATGAAAAATTAATCATACATTTGAATGATAGCATTTCTTCAATAAATATATTTTGTTATTGTGGTGTAGGGCTGCAATTAACAATTATAGATACAAAGAGAAAAGCATGTTAAAGTGGTTAAAACTTGTTGTTTTATAGTTCTTGTTAAAAATTGAGAAAATTCTACAAAAAATCACTTCATTTTTACAAAATGTTAACAAGATGAAGCTACAACTGAGTCAACAGAAGATGTTTAAACAGCGCATACACACACAAAGATGTTTTTAATCAAAAACACTAAATGTACATTGTTTTTAACTGATTCTGTTGCTTTACTGCTCTAAACTTCCTCTCTCAGCACATGGCATGTTTCAGAGACTGTGAATACTTCAGTTAACGATTAAACAATTATTAAATTAGTTGACAATCATTTCAATAATCGATTAAAAAAAAATAATCGGATTATTTGTTGCAGCCCTATTGTGGTGACTCTGTTTGTAATATTAACATAATGTTTTGACAAATTTGAAGACCTAGATGAACAAAATTGAATACCTACTCCTCATAATATTTTATTAGGTCTGCACAATATATCGCAATATTATTGTTATCGCAATATCAGCAAACGCAAGAATCTAAATATATCACAATAACGCTGTGGTCTTCCATCTGACAGAGATTTACACTGAAGAATCATTTTCCACCAGAGCCTTAAAAGAACATGTGTTGTGACTAAATAAAAATGTTTAAAAAGTCCAGTTTTAGTGGTAATTTAATTAATTTAGTCACAGCTTAGCCTTGTTTTATTCCTGGTTTAGTCTGTGTTAAGTTTTGATTTTGTCGCTGTTTTGACTTGTAAATACAGGAACTTACATTTTTGTGAAATGTAGTGAATTTAACTTACTATGTTCGAAAAGTAGGCTCTATTTTCAAATATTGCAATAATATCGTTATCGCAATTTTCAACATAGTTATCGAATATCGCATGTTTTCTCCATATCATGCAGCCCTATATTTAATACTTTTAAGCCCTGTTATTATTTAACTTGTACATTATAAAACCAAGCAGCAGGCATTGATTTAATTCTTTTTCCTACACAAATCTTCCTCATGGTTTAAGTTACAGTATAAACGTAAGAAGAGAAGCCAGACTGCTGTAACCTGAGTCACCTGCATAAGACAAGCTTTCTGTGACGCCACAGGATGATGACTGACAATTTCCTCGTTCCTTATTATCACAGGTCGCCTCCACAGAGTTAGGATAAGGTCACACCAACTATTTCAGCAATGACAAACACAGTTTTCTTCAAGTTCAACGTGCAGTCTCTACAAAAGCATGCAAGCATGTTTTTACAAAGACATTAAACTGTACCTACTATGAGCTGGAGTAAAAGAGATTAAACCACTGTTAAAGGCTGGCATTGACAAAAGTGGGTCTCAAACTAGAACAAACGATTACACGGTATTTTTTGGACAGTAGTGGTGTCCCAGGTGGCTTCAGTAATCTGGGAACATTTTGGTTTAAGGGCTTCTCTTTTGTTTACACTGGGAGTGCGCAACCGAAAGTTACTTAGATGAAAAATTTGAGAAAATGGAATAACAGAGAAAGACAATGCAATGAATGCTAAAGCTGTGGTTCTCAAACTGTGTGGTTTAGTCCTGGTTTAGTCCTGGCTTAGTCCTGGCTTAGTCCTGGCTTAGTCCTGGCTTAGTCCTGGCTTAGTCCTGGCTTAGTCCTGGCTTAGTCCTGGCTTAGTCCTGGCTTAGTCCTGGCTTAGTCCTGGTTTAATCCTGGTTTAATCCTGGTTTAGACGAGGGTTAGTGAAGATTTTGCCTCATTTTAGACCCATTCTAGATGGCTCTTGGAAAGCCAAATATTCAGTGAGTTTGAGAATCACTGCTATAAATAAATAAGGCTAAAAAACAAGAAATTAAAAGCAGGGCTGGGTACTGTTAAACAGTACCTTTGTGGTATCGAAAGAAAAGTTACAATACTACTGGTATCAAAAAAATATTTGTTATTCAATACAAAGTTTCAATACCTGGTGGGACCTTTAATGTTCCTTTGTGTGAATCAAATAAATAACACAATAAATCAAACAAACTACTGGTTTTAACTCACAGCTAAAAATGTTGCTTCTAAAAATTTGTCTTTTATTCAATATTATTGTGTTTTATGATTGTAGAAAATGAATTAGCTCACCATAGGTATCAGAAAATGTATCACTCAGGTACCAGTATCAAAAATCAGGTATTGTTTAAGAACTGGTATCGAAAAAATCTGAACGGGACCCAGCCCTAGCCTTGACTCGGTATCCGACCTTCAAAGTCTCAGTCTCAACTCCATCTCAAACCTTGAAAGTCTCGGTCTCATTTGACTCTGGTCTCGGACTGGTCTTGGTCTCGATTATTACAGTCTTGACTATATCTCTGTCCCTCTCTTATTACACTATTCCCTTTTTATGAGGTGTTACACTGTGGTTCTGATTTGTCACAGTTTTGTCTCTCACTGGTCACACGTTGTATCCTCCACTATTGTATAACATCTTTTTCTCTTCGCACTAAAGCCACGTTCAGGGCTAAACCCATGTAGATGTGATAAGATATGGATTCACTGCTAACTAACTCACGGCTTTCCAGGAATGCTTGGCTTTGCGGCTGAGTTTCAAAGGGCCAAACGAAACAAACAAACCCACAGTGACTTCAGGGGGGGACACTTAACGCTGCAGCTAATGTTAAGAGGCATGGAAATGGATTAAGCCGGTGATTTCACTATCGAGCCTCTGGTGATAACTCTCTGACAGAGCTAATGAATGGAATCCAGTGTTTCTTGCAGAAAATGTTTCAGTTAAGGTGGCAGCCAACTCATGGTGCCTCCAAAATCCACAGAAAGTTAATTTAACATAAACTCTGCATCGTAAAAGCAATACAATTTGGTTTGGGGGGAATAAACAAAATGTATATAACATTAAATAGCTAATACTGAATGTTAGTCAAAGTGGTAGGCGCTTATAGCCAACCTTAACTATCAAGTGCTGGGGGAAAACACTGGAATCCATGGCCACAAACCCAGAGTAAAAGCTTTGAGTGTGAGAAAATACAGCACTTCCAGCCTGGGGATGGATTTGCAGAGAATGGAGCTGCTTCAGGGTAGAGCTGCTTGATTATGGAAAAATTCAAAATCACAATTATTTAGGTCATAACTGGAATTGTGACTATTTAAAACAATTATTCATGTATTCAAAATATTAACCTTAAGAGGAAGAGTAGTTTTATAATTTTTTTGTGTTATTTGATTCAAAGAGCCAAGTACAAGACTTTGGACAACATTCTGGGCAAAGACTGAGTGTACATCAGCTTTGACAGCGCTGTTAAGTCCCTAGACATGGATGTAAAAAGCATTCAGAGTCATTTAAAGTCCAATTTAATTAATTGTTTTTTCTCAATTATATAGATTTTGTAATCATTGGGAGCTAAAATCGTAATCACGATTAAAATCTGATTGATTGCACAGCTCTACATCAGGGTAGCTCCTGGTTGTTTCTCTTGACATTTAAGACCTTTTAAAGACTAAACTAACTAGAATAAAATGTAATGCAAGGATTGCCGCCAAAAGAACAGTAATCTGTATAATTTTTACACTAATAAAATATCATTAAAGGTCTAGCACTGGTGAAATAACTCCAGTTTTGTATTAAAAATCTCAAAATGAATCATAAATTTCAGTGGTAACAGCATTTTCTGTATTGTGGGGATGTTTTTGCAGCAAATATGCCTGTAACATTACACAGAAGCCCATATAAACAGTAGATTTAGCTTTCTAAAACATCCTGAATAAAGGCACATTTGAGTGGGTGACTTGATATTTGTAAAACCACTACTGATAGATTGAAGTATTAGTATTAGTAATATTTTTGAGAAGTACATCACTGAAAAACTTGACTTAGATGTCCCAATTTGACAATTTAAGACCTAGATGAACTAAATGTAATACCTGCCCATACGATTTCATACTTTTAAGGCCTTGATTTTGGTAAAATCAAATTGAATACCTTTTTAATACTTTTAAGACCTTGGGGCTACCCTGCTGTGTGCACAAAGAGAGAGGTGTTGATTCAGGGCGGGGTCGGGAGACTAACCCCTGGAGCACGTGAAACGCTCAGGGAGCAGAAATGCGTCTTCAAATAACATAAAAAACATAAAAAAATTGACGCAATTTGCAGGAATATGATGTTTAAGCCTATATTATTTCAAGTTGCATGCTACGTTAGCTCTGTAAATGAAGCCACCGCGATGCAGAACTAAAGTATTAATTCCAAGTTTCTCTTTTTGGATAAATAGTTGGTTTCGTTTACAGGCAGGCAGTGTGTTTTAGATTGAAGAAAATGCATGTGTGGATGGTTTTGGCCTGGTCGCTTTTCTCAGAGTGAGCTGTCAGAAGCAGGCGAGGCGTTGACAGCAGCGTCATACACTGTTAGCACCGTCATTAGCATTAGCCTGGCAGCGATTATTCAGCATTTATTACGGTGTCAAATAGTCAGGAAGGTTGTGATGCGGATTTTATGTTAAAGCTCAATCGACGCGTGTGTTTAGCGCCGTTAAGCATTGCAAGATTCGAAAGATCAAGTGGTTTGTGTCGATGGTTATCACTAGATGCTATATGCTAAAGTTAGCATCCCTGCGTTACAAGATCACTGACGGAATCACTCACAGGAGACACCAGCGGCAGCAGGTAACTTAGCAAGGTTTGGGGGAATAAAGGCAAGCTCGCTGTTACCTGCACGACAAGAAGAGGGTGTCCTTTTTCAAGTGGGATCGGTACAAATCCAACATTCGCAGGTTCAATCCGTAAAAAGAGACATGATTCAGTCAGAAGTGCTTCTCTTTAAAACCGTGCGTGCGCCGCTCCTGCCGCTCAGCGTGGTTACTAGCGTTACAGCAGGCCACGCCCCTTTCCGGTAAAAAAACAAAAACAATATTAAAATACAACAAACAAATAAATTATACAAAAACAGAGGTGGGAGAAGCAACAGTTTGTACTGAAGAAAATGTATTGTTACTGAGGTAAAAAATAAAAATCCAACAAACCTGCTTTTAAAACTTAAAGGTGCTATGAGTTTTACCCACATGTGTGCCAAAATAGAATGTAAACATGATTAAATCAAATATTAGTTTTACTGATAACAATGGTACAGTTGAGTTATTTACAATTAAAAATATGTTAATGGAAAGTACATAATGGCCAAGTTGTTGTTGTTGTTTTGTTTTTTTGTTTGTTTTTTTTTTGTTTTTTTTACCAGTACGAGCGTATGCTGCTTACAGTACCTTTAAATTATACAAATAACAGAGGTGGGAGTAGCTAAATTTTGTATTGTTACTGAGGTAAAAAAAAAAAAAAATATTTGGGAGTAACTGTTTGGACATAACGTCTGATTTATGTTTTAGTTTTATGTAATCAGACTAAACATATAATGTGCAAATTCTGGCATTTTAAAATAATTTAAAAAGTGTTTAAAAAAAACATCTTTATAAAATAACAAAGTGAGGCACGAGAAACGAGAAACGTTTCCAAATCTTCTTACTTTCTCACAGCATAAAGCTTTTAATACCAACACAGCGGTAATGTATAGACGTCGCCAAGAGTAATGTTACTTCAAAATAATATGAATGAATATAAATTTGTAATAAATGTAAGAGAAAACGACAACCAGTGTCAGGTAAACTACAATAATTCATAAAAAGCTGATTTATCTGGATTCATGTCTCAATAGAAGACACTGACAGTTATTGTTAAATTGGCAAATCTCTCCAGTTTAATCTAACATAATAGAATGACATTGCTGTTATCATAAATTATACAATAAATAACTACACTTTTAAAACTATAACTTTAGGTGTGAATGCCTGTCAGCTACTATTATTTCAGGTCAAGCAGGCTAATTAGAATTTTGGGGAGAAATAAAAACAAGACTAATATTTTGGCTCCTGCATTATATTTATATTATTTAATGTTATTCAAATAAAATGCACAGTTGTTAATAGTTATACAATAGCTGGCTAAATATATAAAAGATCAACTTTACAAAAATAACGATGTCCACATTTTTTGCCCTTGAGAAATTATATATGAGATACTGTTTTTACGCATTTTGTGTAATTGTGGTGCTCTGAGGAGCTTCTTGTAAATTTCCTTCCTTTTAATAAAGTCTATCCATCTATCCACTCATTGTGAGGAGGATGGAGTAATGCGTCTCTACTGCATCTCAATCAGTAAACCCATCCCAAACGCCACCTAGCGTCCAAATCATGTATAAGCAAACAATACAAGGCCAGAGTTTCTGTTCAGCAGGCTTCTTCATGTTAGATAAAAATATTCAAATGTTTTGTTTATAAAGCTGGTTCCACACAGGCAAAGGGCAGTATTGTTCCTAATAAAGTGGTCACTGGCACCAAAGTCCTAAAGCCAGAGTTGGGATATTAATGAGTTATATTTACTCTTTCACATTTATTTTAGTAACATTTTGAATAAATCGTACTTCTAAGAGTAGTTTTATTGCAACATACTTTTTACTTCTGCTTGAGTAATATTATTTAGAAGTAACAACAGTCTTCAGATCAAATTAATGGCCACTCAACCCTCCTCTGCCTGAATAGAACTGGGGCTATAATACTCCAGGTGGTTTTAGTTCTTCATCTGGGAGCATCCAAATCAACCAATATACCATATCAGCAAAGCATGTAACAAATAAAAAAATCAATAACTTTACTTCAAGAACTAATATCTCAAAAATCTAGAATAATTTCCTAATCCATATTATTTTTTTGTAGTGCGAAAACGATTTGTCTACTCTTATATAATTCTGTACATGTTGTAAATAATAATCATTAAATAAAATAAATAATAATCATAATAAATAAATAATATATTTTAAAAACGCAGTGTGAAGTTGCTGCCACCAGGGGGCGCTGTGGCTCTTTTGTGAATTAAAGCGTACCGGAAGTGCGTGGAAAGAGTTTTATTTTGAAGCGCCGCGTGCTGCGTGCGTGCCGCTCGTGCCTCTGTGGGTCCTTCACTGCGCGCCGCGGAGGTCAGCGCTGAACCCGGGCAACTCTGGAGCTGCTCTGTGAACGGTAAACACTGACTTTAAAGCTCTGTGCCAGCTCCTTCTCTCACAAATATTCAGTATATCCCTCTGTTATTGACGGGTTAGCTGTGTTTTTGTGTCTGTTTTATAACGCGGTTGTGTCCTAGGCGTTATTACGTGAGCTAGCTTTTAGCCGCTAAAGTACAAATGTGCAATAAATCCTTTGACCATGTGCCACTTTCTACCAGAACTGTTTTATTAATCCATACATCAGATTAGTTCATTAACAGAGCGTTTTTGACGGACCACTCTCTCATCTCATGTAATAGATGAGTTGTTATAAACAGTTAATGCAGCCCCTCCTCCCCTAAAGCCTAAAACTTCCTAACAAAGGTAGTTTCTTAAGCTTTTAAGCTCTGTGTTAAAACCTCCAGGTGTCTTTGTGTTGACCTGATTTGCAATTTCAAGTTGTCATACTGGGACATTTTAGTAACCAAATGTCTGTTCATGATACACTGGCAGGGGCTGAAACAAAAAGAAATCTGTTCTAATACTGAAACAAAAAGGCAGGGCTTGACAATAACACTGACCTGACCTGTTAAATGCTGGTAAATGTCAGTTTTGTCTGGTATCACCTTGTTGTGATTGTTGAATTGTACAGGCTTGTGTTTAGATCTGTTTTGTTTAAAAGTGTCCCCCTCATTCAGATCATGAAGTAGCTCGTCATAAATGGAGGAACATAATGATAAAAGAATCTTAAACTGTAAACTACATTTCATGAACTAAACTGTGGCCGATAAAAATCCAGAGGGGCTGGTAACCTTTGAAGAACACTTACTACAGCGTGAGCAAAAAAAGTTAATATCAAGCCCTGGTAACAAAGGATTTCCTCTCACTCTGTGTACAAGAGACATTACTGTATTTGTGATCTGTGTTAGGGCTGCAACAACTAATCAAATGAAATGTAATACAGGGATGCACTGATATATCGGCCCAATATTGGTATCAGGCTATCTTCAAATTTGGTGGCATCCACCGATATCAGGCAGCTGATGTTGAGTGGTTTGTAAACTGAGTTCTGTCTTCAGTTGCTGATGAATGGGTTCAAAGCAGTTTTTATGAAGCGGGTTTCTATGTTTACTTACAAAACCCAAGAAAATACCAGCATCATATCGGTTATGTGCTAAAACTTTGTTTACAATATTGGTATCGGAATATAATTTTCATTGCAGTGCATGAATAATTATAATAAATTATTAATATAATCGTCAGCTAATTTATTAATTGCTCTGTGGGATATTCATAGACTTCTGAAACATGCCATGTATCGAGACAAGAGGTTTAATACCAATCATTTAAACAACAGTTTAAATGTTGTGTTTTTGAATAAAAAATATCATTGTGTATAATATAAGCTCTATCCAAAAGATCTCAAGAGGCGTACTTTACCTCTGTCTGGTTACAATTTGTGAATATGTGATTTGTTTGTATCACAAGTTGGACTGCAGCAACTAATCGCATTAATCGATTATAATCAGTTATTAAAATTATTGTCAACTAATTTAATAATTGATTAATCACTAACTGGATTATTCATAGTCTTTGAAACAGGCCATGTGCTGAGAGAAGAGGTTTTATTACTAAAGCAGTGCAGTAAAAGTCACAGAAACCTCAAGAGACAATGTCAATGTCAAACATATTTTTCTGTATATGCACTGTCCAAAAGGCTTCAAGGATACTTCATACTTCGTAGCTTCATTTGGTTCAAATTTTGTTAAAAAAAACAACAACACACATTTACTCACACCTGACTTTGATTTTTTTTAACTGATTATTAGAAAAAAAAAATCATTTGTTGCAGCTCTAATCACATATTTTTAACAGGAACAATAAAACACTTTTTTAACCACTTGCCATTGTTAAAAAATAAATTATTGCAGCCCTAAACTCTATTATAAAATACAGATCTGCACAATATAAGGAAATATAACCCTGTTGATTAACATAGTGATGAAACTGGCAATATTTGAATCCACTTTACACAAAAAGACAGGCGATTAACAAAATTGAATTAAATGGTGTTAATTTGTCACTGCAGTACTGTACAACATGATTCTGAATGCATCTCTGTTAATGATGTACCTCAAGAGAAAAACAGGTCTTGGTGCTGGTGTTAAATATGTTGTATAGACTCCTCACTCACTAATGTTGTTACTGAACTTCTTGCAGATGTTGAGGTGAATAACACAACCCCCACGATGAGGCCTGAGACCCTGAGCTCCTCACAGCTGTCTGTGAGAACAGCTGCTCTGCGAATGGTCGACCTGCCGCTCTCCGTCTACAACTCCCTGACGCAGGTGAGAACTCGGGCTCAGCGCCACTCTGCCGTTTGGCCACTGTTCTGGTTTTTCTGTTTGTAATGTTAAGGCAAAAACAACATTATTACTGCTGCTTAAAGCACAGCAGCAGATCCCTAAAGTCTTTAAAGTGTTAAAAAGGATGTTTGGTAGTGTAAAAAATAAGCCCTTTGAAGTATTCTGTTTTATGAGCAGGTATTAAATTTAGTTCATCTAGGACAGTGGTTCTCAAACTGCGCAGGTTTCCTTTGGTAGCACTCAGGAGTCTTTTGCAGTTCATGTTCTGATTTAGTTTAATTTAGAGACAGTTTTTTTCTCATTTTAGCCCTGCTCTGGTTTGGGAAAGGGGGTGAGTATAGACGACTGCTTAGTCCTGGATTATTTGTGGTTTATTTCTGGTTTAGACATAGTTTAGTCCTAGATAATGTTGTATCCCAGTTATGTTCTTGTTTAGTCCTGGTGATGGACTTTTTGGACCTGGTTTAATCCTGGATTAATCATTGCTTAGTTCTTGTTTGCATTGTATGCTTTCAGACTTTTTACATTTATGCCCAAGTCATTAAAGACATCCAGGTTTTACCGACAAAGATATAAAATGAGTGTAAATAAAAGTAATGTCTACGTACATTTGGAACAGAAACTGTGTAAAAAATATGTTTGAATAATACTTTATATATATAATACCTTTTTTGTGAGTTTTTAGTTTGAGTTTGGCATTAAGCTGATCCAATGTGGCAATAAAAAGGTAATGAAAAGCTCTGGAGTTACCCTGAAGTAAAAGTGAGACATTTAAATGTTTTTAGTCCTGTAGTTTTCAGCACAATTATCAGAAGCAGAAAGAAGCATCCTGTGTACTCTTTTTGTAACAATTAGCAAGGCTTTAATTTTTGTAAACTCTTATAAGTGCAGACATTTACAGTATTTTACTACTTTTACTACTTGCTACTTTTACATGCATACAGGATTTTTACATGCTTTCAGTTTGTCTTTGATTTTCTTAACATGGAGTCTGTTCCTATGTCCACAACTTTTGTTTGCAGCAGCTGAGCAGGAAATTCAGCTTCCACAGAGTTTCCACATTTCAACTCCCTTCTTCAGCAACTATTTACCATCAATTCAAATTGTAATATATTATATTAATATATGATAATTTATGACAATAATTCAAAATTGTAGTGTAGTGAATGTCAAGTGGTGTGACAGAAAAGTCCTGCAGTGTGATTATGTTAAAATATCTAGGCTTAAAAAAAGGTTTGCAAAAGGCATTCTTTACACTTTAAACACAGCTGGTTTATATTTGAAATGATAATTTGGTATTTTTTGTATTGTACACCACAGGACAGTAAAAGTTGTCTGTTTGTCGAGTACTCAGTAGCTGGTTCATCACTGCAGAGTGGATTAAGAAAACAGCATCAGCAACATTTAATCACCCAAACCATTCATAATCTTTCATAAATTCTCTGTTACTGTTTCATCACAGTCCCAGGCCGGAGTATTTATGTAATCTTTGTTGTTGTGAATTTTCAGTACTGTCAGTGTAGTTAATCCATAGAGACTCACTGGGTTACTATTAATAAACCAAAGGGACACGCAGAGCATTTGAAATGGATTTTGTTAAAGTCTTTGTGACAGGCCACAGTAATACTGCCTGTTACACCAAAGGCTTCATTGTTAATGAACTGTGTGTGGCCACTGTTGAGCACAAACATTATTTATTTACAAATACTGTGGACAACAATATTAACAGATAATATTTTATTAAATCCAATGCAGAGGTCATCTGCTTACTCTGTTTTGCCTGAATAGTCTCACTCATGGTGGATGTTGTATAATGATCAGAACCTCAGATTCTTTTTGTCTACAGCTGGGCTAAAGCACTGCATAATGATGAATGTGTTAAAGGTACTGTAAGCAGCTTGCGCTCCTACTGGTTAAAAATGGTACTGCAGGCTAAATCAATCATCAGAACAATGGTCTGTGGGTTGCCAGTCACTCTGTAGGTTTATTGCTAACTGTTTTTGTAGCTCTGCTGTGTCCACAGCTGCTGCAGGTACAGATGTGGCCTCTGTGGTAACCTGAGCATGGAGCTCTTTCCACTTTTCTGACGGGATGGTGATGCAGGGGTTTCAGAGCCAAAACAAAAATGCAAACATAAACAACTTTGCCATTATGTAAAATATTTTTTAAGTGTGAATAACTTTGCTTTAAGGGCCGACACACTGCCAGTGGTTCTAGGGGTGGCCAGTGCCCCTGTGCCTGTGAGCATGGACCCGGGGCCTACTCCCGGTGAGACATGAACAGATGCCTGAGCTGCCTCAGCTCGCTCCTCTTGATGTGGAGGAGCAGTGGCTCTACGCCGAGCTCCTCCCAGGTGACTGAGCTTCTCTGAGCTGGGAACTTATTTCGTGCGCTTGTATCTGGGATCTTGTCCTTTTGGTCATGACCCAAAGAGAGTAGAAACTCTCACTATTTATGAATGTTCAAAATTATATACCATAACGAAATGATTATAAATTAGCAATTAATTCAATTTTTTATTGTGGACCCTCATTCCCGGACCCCAATTTGTAGAATGGTAGGACAAAGTGACCAGAGGCTGTCAGCCCTGCTGTCGCCCCATAGCAAGTAGGTTCCAGTTTCAAATCCCAGACTGTGAAGAGCCTTTCTGTGTGGAGTTTGCATGGTCTCCCGGTGTCTGGGTGGGTTTCCTCCAGGTGCTCCGGTTTCCTGGCTCAGATGTCGTCCACTGCTCCTGACAGTTTGCCTCAGAACTGAAGGCTGGGTCAAATGCAGAGAACAAATTTTCCTACGGGGACAGTAAAGTCTACCTTGCCTTACCTGTTGATGTTGCCTACAAATTAGACTTTTAACATGGACACTTGTGATTTTATTCTACTGAGATTTCTTTTTGGAAACAACAAAAGTCTCTTGGTTAAAACTGTAACTCATGTAAGGTGATCGCTGCAGCCCTGTCTCAAAGATTTATGGGACAGTTATGAGCTGATTTCTCCCTTAAGGGACAGAAAAGTATGTTCACACTTTGATGCCTACGTGCGTATTTTTCCTCCGTTACAGTCTGGTGTGTGTGGGGCTCCTTCTCAAGTTGCCCAGTTGTAAACAAATATAGCGTTTAACCTTTCTCCCACTTGGCTGTGTCCTAGGTAAGTGTGAGTCCTGGCACCAAGAGGCTGGTAGCTGCCACTGCGCTCGGAGCCGTGTCCCTCCTCTACCTCGCGCGCCGCTTACAGAGAAGGAAGAGCAGAAAGAGGAGACCGTCCCCGCAGTGGGAACAGGTCAACTTTGACGTTTTTGCCAAAGCCACAGCACAAAATGGTAGGTGGCCCAGTAGCTCAGTGTATAAATAAGGATCTCCATGTACTGAGAGCTGTATGTTATGTAATCAAACGTATTAAGGTGCTCTGGCTGCTGTAGATCAAAGCTACACACTACACTGTCCCAATCTCACCCTCGACCGCCTTAAACTATTTTATAAAGATACCATTACACTTAGACATTACATCAAACCAAGAGGTCCCACTGGTGGTGCACAGGCTTCTTCTGCTCAGGAGTAGGGCTGCAACTAGCGATTATTATTTCGATTACTGATTATTTTTTCAATTCAATTCAACGAGTAATAATTGGATAGTAAAGTGCACATGAATGCATGATTATTACCTGGGTTTTTTTTAAGTCCCTGTTCAGACAATCAGACAATCACATTTTTACAAAAAAATGAACCTGACAAAGCCACAAGAATTCCCAAAACACAAAATGTACATTCTCTGTTACTGTTTTTGTGGTTTTACTTCTCTGTTATAACATGTTTCAGAGTCTGTAAATACCCTATATGGTGATTAATCAATGACTAAATTTGATTAATTTAATGCGATAGTTGTTGCAGCCCTGCTCAGGGGTCTTTTGCAGTTCAGGTCCTGATTTAGTTTAATTTGTTGTCTTCTTGTTTCAGACCCGTTTTAGTTGGGGATCTAATTTGAAGTATAGACTACTGTGTGCTTTAGTCCTGGTTTTGTCCTTATTTAATAAATCCTCATTTCAGTTTATTAAAGATAGTAGAGTGAAATATTTTCTCTGTACTCGATTTGGTTTGGGATGCACTGCCAACATTTACCCATATTTCACTTTTCTCAGTTTATGTCCCTGTATACGTTGATACATCTAGCCCTGGAGTAGCCACTTTGTCTGTATCATAGGCAGCTATAATTTATGTTGACGAGCCATGTAGAGCAACAGCCAATAGGAGCATCCCTTACTGACACTGCTTTCTATTTGAATATTGATTTACCAAAGCTTGCTGCCATGTGCTGATCATTCTTATGTTTTAAAATGAATTACAATGTTCATTACACATTGCCCCCAAATAGATAAAAATAGGACAAAATGTTTTCAGTTTAATGTTTGATGTCATTATTTTATATTGACCAAGAATAATTTTTTAAACCGTTCTCCTGTCTTTTTTCCAGAACCTAAAAGTGAACCAGACATCGCTATTCCTCTGAACAATGGAAGCGGCACTGGTTTGGTCATCACCACAGAGTCCTACAGAAAACTGTCCGGGTCCCTACAAAGTCTGGCGTCGGTAAGAACAGCTTTATCATGCAACCTTTAAAGATACATACGCAAAAAAGTATTAATTGTTGGTGTTTTTCGGCGCAGGTTAAAAGCATGATGTCCTCGAGTAGCAGCACTTGTGGAAATGATTCGACGTGTTGGGACGGACCTGCAGACTCCGATGTCGGCAGTGTGGTCAATTTGCCCGTGACCACTCCAGAAAACCTGTACCTAATGGGTAAGGACGCTTGTGAAGGATTTCGAAGTAGATTTGATTTGATCCTGACAGCGTGACGGTGTGTGTTTGTAGGTTTGGACTTGTTCGAGGAGGCGCTGAGACGGTGGGAGGAAGCGTTGACGTTTAGGAGTAAACAAAGCGACAGCGACGACGAGAACTGTGCCTCTATTAAAACGGGAGCTGGAGACGCCATCGCTGAGCAGAGCATGGAGGTACAGACGAAGCCACTAGAATAATACAGCCTCTTGTATTTGAGGAAAACAAAATATTCAGTCAACAGCAGCATAATAGAAGTCTTCCCTATAAAAAATGAGGCTTTGAGACCTCATCTGGGCTTTGTTATGAAGCGTTTTTGACAGAGTGGGAACTAGAGCAGGGACTGAATTTTTGTACCAATCACACGCTCAGAACAAAGGAGGGCAAAACAGCAGAAAAAAGATAAGCAGAGACATAAAAAAGAGAAGCACAGCACCAGTGTAACATGCCACAAAACAAAACACAAGTATACTACGAGGAGAGCATCTTATAAATGTTAACTTTTTTTTTTTCAAATTCTCAAAAACTCATGTAGTGGGTCTTTGACTGAGCCTACACACTCCAAAGCAAAGCCATGTTGCCTGCCACTGGCGTTGACCTCTTCTATAAGATAAAATGCTTCATAGATATTGTATATTAATTCAGTTGGCATCATTTTTCCGCTTATATGGAGCATTTAAACCAAGTAAAAATAGGTTATAGGTTTAAAATATATAAGAAAAATCAGTTTTGTTTAAGAATGTTCTACGCTTTTATGCAGGACTGTGTATATAAGGATGTGCGCTTGTTTTATCTGGGCATTTGTAGATGAAGAGGAACAAAAAGTCATGGCTTTCAATTAAACTTGACTAAAAACATTGTTTGACTAACTGTGTTCAACTGTACACTACAGAATATTATACTTTAAAATGAACAGCTCTTTATTTTGAGTTAAATCTGTGCGTGTAAGTTTCTGTTTCTAGAAAGCTTAGAGGAAATTAGGACACTGTCTGTGGCCAAGAATTCACCTTTGACAGCACAATCTTACTCATTTAACCTCTGTGCTATTTTTCTTCAGGACGTAATAAGCGCTGAGTTCATCCACAGACTCAAATCCCTTCTTCAGAGAGCGTACCACCTGCAGGAGGAGTTCGAGGGCGTGTTGGGGATGTCTGAATCCAACAGCCAAGGTGACCACTTTTCCTTATACTGTATGTACAAACCGATATAATGCCATGGCTACAATCACAAGCACTTAGTTGAAAAGAGTGTTGTCGGTGCTATTGAAATTGTGTATTTCAGCAGATAAAATGGCCGAGATGTTGTCAAATGAAGACCTGGAGGACGGATGTCTGCGCGACAGCATCAGCATCGCCTCGACGGACTCGTTTGTGTCGGCAGCTGAGGTGAGAAACATTTAATAGCGTTATGCTAAAGCGGAACTCGGTCACCTTTTCAGCTTAGATAAACAGTTTGGGAGTCCGTGTGATGGTTAAATGAGTTATTGTGGGTAGGGCTGCACGATACGGGGAAAAACATGCGATATTCGATAACTATGTTGAATTATTTTTGCTATATTTTAAAATAAGGTCTACTGTTACTGATACAGTAGTTTAAAGGGTCCATATTATGCTTTTTTGTGTCTTTTAAATTAATTTAGGACACCTCTAGATCAGCATCTTATGTTTTGTTGGTCAGAAAACAGTAATTATTGAGAAAAAAAAACTTATTTGAAGAAACTCATCATTTGACTCAGATTAGGTCCCTGTCCCTTTAAGAGCCCTCCCTCCCTGCTGTCCTGCTGCTGTCACGCCCCGTGCTGCTGCAACGCTGCAGTCAGCGGTGGGTTTGTTTGGTTGGTGTGGGGGAGGTGTGAGCTGAACGGGACTGGGCTGTGAGGGGAGCGGGGCGTGGTCAGGGGGGAGGGGCGTGGTCAGGTGGAAATGGCAGACATCGGTGAAACGAGCCGTTTCTGTCCTTTCAGGAAGTCAACGTAAATAAATAGAGGATTACTCAAACATGCGTGAATGAAACAAAAACGCAACTCCAGGTGAGTTTTTGATGCAGGAACAAAATTAAAACATGGTAGAAAGCTCAGAAAAGTCAATTTTGCACAATAGGGCTCCTTTAAATTCACTTAAACACAAGTCCCTGTATTCACAAGTCAAAACTTAACACATTTAAAACAAGGCTAAATTGTGACTAAATTAAGGAAATTACTACTAAAACTGGACTTTTTAATTATTTTTATTTAGTCACAAGGCATTTTTTTTTCAGGCTCTGGTAGAAAATGTCCCTGACAGATGGAAGACCATAGCGTTATTGCGATATATTTAGATTCTTGCAATAAGAATATTGCGTTTGCTGATCTTGTGATAATAATTGTGGGGTGAATGAAGCAGTCGGTATCTTCCCCTGGTGTCTCTGGGGCTGAAAATTACACTTGCAAGAACAAATGTCGCCGACTCAGTGTAACAGAAGTCTCAAATCTTAGAGTTTGAGTCCAGGTCTGGGCACTGTATCTTTATTACCATTACGAGATAGGACCAGTGCCTTGGCAGAGGTCATTGATGCACCTTTCTTTGTTTACAGCCTTTTCTAATAAACCTTGAATCCTTTTGGACAGGATTGTTTGTGACAGGTAAAATAGCAAAGAGTATTTTTAAACGTTTTCAATGTGCAATTTATACAAGATCTGCGTACAAATACTAATGAGTTTATGTAAGTCCTGCGTAACAAGGCCAGTGGATTAAAAGCGGTGTCCAGGATGTGGTTCTCACAGCAGGGAGTTCATTAAAATAACTGGACTTCCTGGAGGTTCAGTCTCTGTTTACCAAGTCTCTGCTTATCCCCTTTAAGTGTTCAGTCAGTGAGGGGCTTGGGCTGTTAATCCTGTTATTACCAGTGCACTTGACCCATAAAACGTCTCAGTACCACTTCTCCAGACAAGAACTTAAACTGGACTACCCACCGATATGAGATTTTAGTGACAATTACAAAAGTTTTATTATTAAAGTATAAAAGATAAATAAATAAATACATTTTTCTATGCATTATTTTCAAATATAATGCATTTGTTTTTTATTTCAAACATAAAACTTGGAGAAACAGGCTAAAGTCTAACACAATGTGGTTTTTCAGTAGAAAATGGCACGTTAGGCACAGATTTTATACTGTGTGTCTGAAAGGGAGAAGGTTACACACAATAACTCTGTGGACTGGAATATATACAGTATACAGCAGTGGTTCTCAAACTGTGGCACAGGTCCCACAGGTGGTACGCATGCTTCTTCTGGTGGCAATCAGGAGTCTTTTGCAGTTTTAGTTTTGGTTTAGTCCTGGTTTAGACCTGATTTAGATCTGGTATAGACCTGGTCTAGTCATGGTTAAGACCTGGTTTAGTCCTGGTTTAGTTCTGATGTAGACCTGGCTTAGTCCTGGAGTAGACCTGGATTAGACCCAGATTAGACCTGGTTTTGAGCGGGTTTAAACCTGGTTTTGAGCGGGTTTAAACCTGGTTTAGTCCAACGTTTGTAATGGTTTTGTGCTGGGTTTATCCTGTTTTTGTATTAGTTTAACCCTGTCATGGCTAAGTCAGGGTTAAACTACTTAGACCCGGTTAAATCCAGGTGTAGTCCTGGTTTGGTCTTAGTTTAGTTCTGGATTATTCCCTCTTTGTAGTCCGTTAAACACTTGGAGAGCTGCATATTTTCTGAGGCTGTACTTGGTGTAAACAGTTACAGTTTGAGATCACCATCATCTATCCCTTTCCTTCCAACTTAAGCATAGACGCCTAAACTTCCCTCTTCCCAGACACTTGCTCCACTTTAGCCATTAAAGTCCTGCCCAGCTTTCTAAAATAAACCTTTAGGACAACATTTTACCTTTACATCTGTGCGATAAAATGTTGAAAGTAGAAACCTGTGATAAAAACACTGCAGTACACTGACAGACGAGTGGAAGATATGGCTCAGGCAAAGTGGGTCACAAAGGAAGCCTCTCTATAAATATCTTGTATACGTTCCTCCATCATCTGTGTTTGACATACGGCCTGGCTCAGCGGACCTGCGGCGGCCGCCAAACCCACACAGAGTCGGACTTCAGACACGGTCCAGAGTCCAGGCCTTATCACCTCTGCAGCCTCAGACGTCACTCTTTAAATAACTCCTGCTGTAATTTCTGGTCTCGCCTTGCACCACGCGCAGGGTCAGGTTCTTGGTCATGTTCTGATCAGGCCACCTCTTCAAAATAAAAGCACCACAGAAAACAGAGCTGCTGTGACTAACTTGGGGTTGTGTAGTTCAGTGGTTCTCAAGTTGTGGTACTTAGTTTAATTTAGAGCCAGTTTAGTTCTAGTTTAGTCCTGGTTTTGACCTAGTTCAATGCTAAATTATTTGGTTTAGTCCTGGTTTAGGGTTAGGATGTGACATATAAAAATCAATACTTGTCCCACTGTGGGGAAACTGCATAGACCTGGTTTGGTCCAGGTTTGGTTCGGGTTTAGACCCTATTTAGCACAAATTTTACCCTAGTTTAGACCTGGTTTAGTGCTAGATTAGTCCTGGTTTAGACACCCGATGTAGATCTGGTTTAGTCCTAGTTTGGTGCTTAGTTAGTCCTAGTTTAGACCTGGTTTAGTTCTGGTTTAGACCTAGTTAAGTACTAGACTAGTCCTGGTTTTGATCTTGTTTACTGCTAAGCTAAGTTAGTCCTGGTTTAGCCCTGGTTTTGACCCGGTTTAGGATTAGCCTAGTCCAGGTTTAGATCTGGTTTAGTCCTGGTTTAGTGCTAGATTACTCCTGGTTTTGACCTGGTTTAGCACTAAATTAGTCCTGGTTTAGACACCCGGTTTAGATCTGGTTTAGTCCTAGTTTGGTGCTTAGTTAGTCCTAGTTTTGACCTGGTTTACTGCTAGACTAGTCCTGGTTTTGATCTGGTTTACTGCTAAGTTAGTCCTGGTTTAGTCTTGGTTTTGACCCAGTTTAGGGTTAGACTAGTCCAGGTTTAGATCTGGTTTAGTGCTAGATCACTCCTGGTTTTGACCTGGTTTACTGCTAGACTAGTCCTGGTTTTGACACCCGGTTTAGATCTGGTTTGGTCCTGGTTTGGTGCAAAGTTAGTCCTGTTTTAGTCTAGGTCCGGTACAGTTTTAGTCGTTGTTTAGACCAGATGTAGATTTGATTTAGTTCTGGTTTAGTAAGGCTAATTTTAGTCAGGAAAGCCAAACATTTTCTGAGGTGGTACTTGGTGTGAACAGGTTTGTGACTCACCAGTGGAGTTATTAAATCGGTTTTAACTTTTTGTTTCCTTTGTCCTAGTTGTCGGAGCACAGAGAGTTGAGAAGCGTCTTGGGGCATCACCCTTTTTATGAAGAGGCTCTACATTTGGCTGAAGAGGGCAACGTCTCCTGCAGAGTCCTGAGGTAACTAACAGACCCTTCACTTACATACAACTAGATCTGTGGTACTCAGGAGTGTCTACAGAGAGCTTTAGTCCAGGGTTAAATACCAAGTTTGTCCTGTTTTAATCCAGGGTTGTTATGGTTTAGGCCCAGTCTAGTCCTGGTTTTGTCCTGCTTAAGAATAAATTACTATTTTAATCTTTAGACCTACGTTAGTCCTGTTCTAGGCTCATTTTTGTCAGGTATCCAGGGAGAAAAGCATGAAAACTGCTGAAATAGACTGAAAATGTTACTAGATTCATTGGTTAGTAATTAAATGGTTAGTGGACCACTCAAATATATTTCAGAGGTGGCTTTATAGATGTGTTCTGATTAGGGATGCACCGATACCACTTTTTTTCAAACCGTTACGAGTATGAGTACTTTTATGTGAGTACTCGCCGATACCGAGTACTGATACAAGTACATATATAGGGGTTACTTTATATTTTATACAGTCACACTGCTGTATCTCATTCATCCCATACCGTGTCGTCTTTTTGCCGTCTATCCCTGCTCTGCAATGCTAAGTTATTTTTACATCAGAGTGGTTTGAACACAGCTAACCATGGCTAAAATTTGCTCAACATGGACATGTTATACCTCATTTTAAAGCTTAGATTCTCCACCAGTCAGTCGCTAAAATCATTTTAAAGACAGATTGAGCATCTGCGCATAACCAGCGGAGATTCACCAAGAAATACAGCAGCTAACACAATTAGCAACAGTACTTCTTATGTTTTATCAGACAACAACTGCTTCACATTCACGCTTATATCTATTTCGGGACAACTAGGACAACAAAAGGACAACTGCTTAAGTTTCAGGACTCACGTAACGTTATGATTTGGGATAAGTCTGGTTGAGCAGAATGTAGAGTCAGCTTTGCTTTTATCTCCATACAGTTCACTCTGAAATCCTTCCTCTCGGTTCTCACTGCTCAGCTGAGAGGGGAAGGTCAGGTGACAGCGCTGTAAAGTGGTATCGGTTGTTGGGATCGGGACACTTTTATGAATACGAGTACGAGAACTTGGACATCGCATCTCTAGTTCTGATAATCATACAAGCAACAAGCAGGACCTCGTTACAAAATCGGTCCCTCTACAATGATCATGGGAAGACTGTCTTCATTAATATTTAACTAAAATAAATTCTCCTCCTTTCTTGTTTCAGGACAGAGATGTTGGATTGTCTCGGGGACGTGGATTTCCTCGCCAAGTTACACTGCGTCCGGCAAGCGTCTGAGGTACAGTATATCCTGAATACTGCTTTTGTTAGTAAAATATTCCTATAAATACTATATTGAATCTTGTTTATTGAAGGGCCAGGGAAAAAATGTGAGCATGTTGTTAAGAGACCATTTCTCATTTCAAGAAGCCTGACTCGGAACATAATTAAAAGTTACCGTATTTTCCAGACTATAGAGCGCACCTGAATAAAAGCCGCACCCACTAAGTAAAAAAAGACATACATACACTTACATATATAAGCTGCCGACATCCAGATTGAGAAATGAGATATTTACCGGATACACAGAAAGATTTTCTACCGTAAATGTTTATTTATAAACCTGAACTGATTGTTTCCGAACAGTGCTTGTAACACGGCAGTAACAGTGCTGATCAAACAAAACACAAAAGTAATTGATGACTTTATTCATCTTCCTCCTGAGCACTGAAAACACTGTCACTTCATTTCTGCTGTGCACTGAAACCACTGAAATCATCTTCTTCAGTGTCGTTTTTGCACTTCCTGCTAGAGCGCCCCCTGGCGGCTGAAGAAAAATCCATAGAAAAGCCGCATCTTTGTATAAGCCGCGTGGTTCAAAGCGTGGGAAAAAAGTAGCGGCTTATAGTCCGGAAAATACAGTAATTAACAAAACTATGCCATATCAAAATGAACACATTGATTCCTTTTTTGTCCATCTTCAGCTCATTTTGTGTGAGAGGACGACGAGGATGTTTTTGGCTGAAACCGGGAAGAAAATCCTGTCTTCAATCATTGTCAAAGCCCACAAGGTCAGTGTCTCAAGGTTTGTGGGTTTGATATATTGCTAAATAAATGGATTTTTTTTACTAACGAAACATCTTGTGTTTGATTTTCTAGAGTCCAAAGAGGTTTGAAGAAGTGTTCGAGGAGCTGATTTCATTTTTGGAGAACACAGATCACTGGGAGAACACAGAGGTGGAGCTTGCTACACGAGGGGTGAGAGAGCTGATGATTATTCTCCTGCAGTAACAGTAAGAAACTCCTTAACTTCTACTATAAATGAATTAAAATACACATCTTCCCATCAGGTGAGACATCTGAACTTCTACGACATCGTGCTGGACTTTATTCTGATGGATTCCTTTGAGGATCTGGAGAATCCACCGATCTCGATACAAAATGTGATCAACAATCGATGGCTCAACAGCTCCTTCAAGGAAACGGTTGGTAAACACAAAGCATTTCTGTGTTGTTTTAAGTTTTCTTTTGGTTAAAATCTCTTATGTACACAGGCAGTGGCATCGAGCTGTTGGTCAGTGCTCAAACAAAAGAGGCAACACATGAAGGTAAGGACGCCACATACAGTATTTAAAGAGTAGCAGAAGTGTGTTTTTGGTGACATGTCGCGGTGTGGACTTTTACAGCCCAGTTTCTTAGCCACATGTTAGAAAGAGTGACTTCTAAACTCTCGTATCTTTTCTTTGACTCTCAGGTCCACGACGGCTTCATCGCTCATTTCTACAGCGTGTGTGAACAGATCAGTCCGGTCTTGGCCTGGGGTTTCCTCGGCCCAAAGAGCTCACTGCACGATTTCTGCTGCTTCTTTAAGGTCAGTCCTTTACATCAAGTTTTGTTAGACTTGTGTCTTTGTTTCATTTTTTTCTTTTGTGCCATCTCTCTCTAAATAGCCCATTGTGACGTTTATGTATCTCTAATATTTCCCAAACCCACTTAAATCAAGCTTATACTTGTTTTAAGCAGATATTTATTATAAAAAACATAGTATTAAATCATTTCTAGATGTACAAAAACAGTGGTTCTCAAAGTACCACCTCAGAAAATGTGGCTTTCCAAGTTTCATCTATTGAACTAAAAAGAGGGGACGAAACCAGAACTAAACTAAGACTAAACAAGGACTAAACCGATACAAATCTTGGACCAAACCCTAACTTAAAACACCTCTCTTCCAGGACCAGGTGCTGTACTTCCTGAAGGATATTTTTGACCTGGACAAAGTGCGTTACTGCTCGGTGGAGACTCTGGCTGAAGACATGCTCCATCTCCTGCACAGACGCTCGGAGCTGCTGCTGGCCTACGTGGGAGCCGACTCACTTCACCACATCGACGGCTTCAACAACAACAACAACAACAGCGAGGTCCAGATCGTCCCCAGTGCGCTGCTGGAGGCGAGAGTGCAGTGAGAGACGAGAAACTGGACTCTAGCATTTTAATTCTGTGAACCACTTCAGGGTAATGCAGTAAGGCTTGGGCAAAGGGAAAATGATTGAAAACAATGAAGAGTGTTACTTTTTTCTGCTACATGTGTGCAGAGAAGGAGAACTTGAACTGAAACTGAGGTGTGAAGGGCGCCCTCTGCTGGGGACAGTGTGGTTTTCTGGACAAATGTCGAGTTTAGTTTAGTGGTTCTCAAACATTTTACTCCAAGTATCGCCTCAGAAAGTACTTGGTTTTCGCTGTAACATTTTTAGGCACTAAAATCTAAATCAAAACTAACCCAGAACTAAAAACAAGACTATGCCAGGACTAATCCATGTTTAAACCAGGACTATACCAGACTAATCCAGGTTTAAAACAGGGCTAAACCTGGTCTAAAACAGGACTATTCCAGGACTAATCCAGGTTTAAACCAAGTCAAAAACAGGACTAAACCTGGACTACTCTAGGTCTAAAACAGGACTAAACCAGGATTAACCATGTCTAAAACTGGACAGTACCAGGTCAAAAACAGGACTAAACCTTGTCTAAATCAGGACTAAAACAGGACTCTGGACTAATCCATGATAAACCACATCTAAAACTTGACATAAACAGGACAAAACCAGAATTAACACAGGACTAAAACAGGTTTAAACCAGGTCAAAGACAGGTTAATCAATCTCTAAATCAAACTAAATCAGGACATGAGCTGCACAAGACTCCCAAGTACCACCAGTAGGACCTGCACCACTGTTTGAGAACCACTGGAAAGTCTTCCTCTTCATTTCTGCAGCTCTCCTCGCTGCTGTAACCGTGCCATCGTCCGTGCACTCGAGTCTGAACCAGCACGAGTTCTCACTGTTGGATATGAGAGACTTCAGACTTTATTTATCGCAGTCTGAACCATTTTATTTATTTTAGTACAAAGCTGTTGCAGAATATATTTTTAGAAGTAGAGCTGCCTGTGTTAGTCAAACGGACGTGTGCGAAGTTTTAAATGTACATGATAATAATTGTATATGAGTAACTGTAATATACTCAACATTAGCAATGCAAAAAGGCTAACTGCTAAGCTTATGAGAAGGGAAGATACTGAGGAAACTGTATTACTGTTCAGCGTTTATTTTTTTAATGTGTGTTTGTGTAATGCATCAAGCCGTATCAATGCAGGTGGTCAAATACAAGCTCTGGGAAAAATAAGAGGCCACTGCAGAACGTTTTGTGTTTTAAAGGTGCAATAAGGTGAACGGAACACTTTATTTTTGTGACCTGCTGATGATATTTCTCCTCCTTTCCAATTAAAACTCTTGTGCTTTAGAGCTTTAAAGGGAATTGCATTAAAATAAGAGAAATGACAGCATATGCAGAACTTAAATGATTTAAAGGTTCATTCACTTTAGAAGAACTATTAACAATTAAGTATTGGTTTGGGATTAGTAACCAGTTAATAATAACAATAATAGCTTTAATTGCTAACACTTTAGTTTAAGGTCCACCAATTTACCATTAACTAAGTGCTAATAATGCTAGTTAGCTCTTAATTGCTAATTATAAAGCCCCCATTCATCCCTTATTCTATGTGAACATATTCTACAGCTAATTAGCAACTAGCTAACTTATTCTCTTTAATAAACTCATAATTACTGCTTTATAATTAGCAATTAAGAGCCAATTAACCACTAACTAGCATGCTAATTAGCACTTAGTTAATGGTAAATTGGTGGACCCTAAACTAAAGCGTTACCCTTTAATTAAATAGCACTTTTCAAGGCACCCAATTTAGAGGTCAACTAAAATATCGGGCTGATTTTTGCTTTATTTTTTGACAGTCAATTGTTGCACTTTGATACCATCCTGTAGCAGTTTGGACTCTTACTAAGCAGTTCTAGGGAAACCCCCAAAATCGCTTTATCTCAGCCTGAAAAGCTCAAAACAGCGATAAAAAGATTTTGATCATTTCTCTAGAACAGAACCTCGCAGAAGAAATAATCCAAATGGATTTTGTAGCTCTCCTTTTTGAAGATTGCCTTATTGGTTTTCTCAAAGAACTCATCTTTAACTGCATTACTAAAACAAATGGCTGTATTATATTAATTTCTTTCATAAAATTACAAAAATCGGCCCTAGATATCGGTCCAGAAACAATCAGACTGACCTGTGACGGTTCAGGCTCAGAGAGAGACTGAGAGGAGAAGAAAACTGCAGTGGTTTCTTAATTTGTTTATTCCAGAGCTGCATATTAATCTTATCTAAAATGCCTTACTATCTGTGGCCATATATTTACGCCTTGTCTAATGTATGTGATGAATGTGAAGTATTTGAGCTGCTTTGTCTGATCCGCTGACCAGTCACTGCTGTGAAACGTGGTGTTTTTAAAGCAATACCTTCGTGCACAAATGTATTTTAAACTGCTACGCTGAATTAGCATCGACACTGAGCAGCTGCAGCAATAAGGGAGAGCGTTAAGTGGAATATGTTCTGTTAGAGATGCACTAATCCAGAGGTGTCCCAGCTATGAGCAAGCAACAGGCTCCGTTCTTTATTGGCATGAGTAGTAGTTTTTATCGCAAGCTAAAAAGCACAGGTAAAAGCTTGTAAGAGAATGGACCTGGCTTTAATGAAGGAAGGGGAAAAACTGGTAATTGTGCCGGCCCAGTCCTAAGCCTGGATAAAAGCGGGGCGTCTGGAGTTAAACGTATGCCAAAGTACTCGTGTTAAATGGTATTGGGGTTTACTGTGGAGACACTTGAAGAGGGCAGCTGAATGCTACTTTTTAAAAATGTAGCTGCAGCTAGTAATGCACAAAAAAAAGTAGTGTTTAAACATAAAGCATTAAAAGTGTAACATGCAGGATCATCCAGACGTGCATTTTAAATCAATTTTATTCCTCTAATCCTGAGTTTATCTAGGTCTCCCTTAGTTTTTATACAATCTACTTCCTGATGCTCAACAATACTGACATTAAATTGAGGATCTATTGTTTTCATTTATCTGTAATTAATGCATGCGGTAAAGGTTAAGCTGTAAAAACCTGAATTAGTATAAAAAATCAAGCATTACATTTACTGAGATCATTACAGACCTTTACATTACAGCAATAACATAATCATAGTGTTTTGGGTAACTCTTTAGAATAACTCAGCAGTAATAAAGTATTAATACATATGTAATTAAAGTTTATAAATCTTGTGTTGCTACTGATATTGTAGTGTGGAGTTATTACTGAAGAATTAAACAATGTTTATAACTCTGTGGTGTTTATTAATGTTGAAGAAATGCTTTGTAAATAGTCATTAGTGGTTAATAGTGAGTTATTCTAAAGTGTTGCTCTGTTTTGTTTCCATCAAACATCTTCTCTGAGTTAACCCTAAAACATTCAATCGACTGAAACTTTAGCCTAAATCAAAACAAGGTTAAAAAGAAGTCATTGTAGTTTTTCAGATTTGACGTTCATTAATTGACTCATTAACGAACAAGTCAAAAGTAATCCACTGTGATATTGGGCTGTATTGAAGTGTATCGTCCAATGGTTTCACTACAGACCAGAAAAATTAGGTTTCAGGTCAAAAACTCTCACCAGTTTAATTCGGGACTTCTTTTTAACTCTGTAATTGTGACAGAATGGACCAACAATCTTCAAAGATATCTAAGCCTCGTGTCTCTTATGAAGAAAACTGATCTACTTTCAGGAAAATCCTGCATATTTGAGCTTTTTAAAGTTTAAAAGTATTTGAGAGTTTCTGGGCTAAAGTACCAAAGTGTGTTGTCATTTAGAACAGAGTTTAACTTAAGATTTGGGCGTCCTGTCTGAGTTATTAGCACTTGGGAAAGATTTAACTTTTTGTTTATTTAAGCCAATAAAGATGACCATTTTGACTCAATTCCTTCTTTTTAAAAAAAGGTTTAACGTTTAAAAAAGCTCTTGTGGAGGACTAAGAATGACTTAAAGTAGAAATAAATACATTTATACATAAATACAAACATTCTGTTCATAAAAAGGTTAAAATAGGCTTTTACCTATTTCTACTTTTGTGTATATCCACATCAGTAAGAGGCTTTCAAAAATAGAAACCCAAAGTCACTTTAAAGATGCAACCCAGCGGAGTTAGCAGAGTTTCATTTCAACCAATCGTGCCTCAGCATTTATACATTTACACAGAAATACATAAAGAAATGTGGAAATGCATCACAACAAAAGGTTAAAAATCATCATTCAGTCATCTCTACTTGGTCGATGACATTTCACATCTTATTCAAAAGGTTTTCTCAAAAAAAAAAAAAAATCTTCAGAAATGAGAGCCTCTTGAATAACTTTTTTTTTAGGAGTTTTTCCTTACCAAGGAGGAGGGTCTAAGGACAGGAGTGTCCTGGGTCTGTTTGGTGTAGTTATTGTGTTGATTGTGTGTTTGTGTTTGATCAACTGTTGTGAAGCTCTTTGAGGCGACTTTTGTTGTGATACTGGGCTGTACAAATAAAACTGAATTGAAAAACTAAGTACAGAGGAGTTGTTTTTAACCCGACAGTTGGTCTGGATGAAAGTCTTCAGAGGCGTAAATAAATGCAGTAATACATAATGTGAAAATGTAATACATGAAAGTAGAAATATGCAAGTAAATAAATATAGAAATGTAGAAATAACCACATTTTTACTATTTTAACTTTATGTCCAGAATGTATGCACTTATATAAACATTTTCCAAGTCTAGATTTCTACATTTTATTCATAAGTCATTTTTAGTCCTCCATATCTTCCCATTTATTCTTGTTTTAGTTAATGGCAGATTTGTGCCCTCTTCTTGCCTTGAGTTTAAAATTGGAGCCAGCACTGGAATCTGTCTCTTTACTCCACAGGTAACGCTCACCTGCCCAAGCCCAGACTCAACCAATGAATGTGTCCCTGAACTAAACGATCCGGCCTCCTTTGTTCTGAGCATTCGTCAAAAGTTCTCCCTCTGTCAAAAACACTTCATAATAAACCTCTAAACCTTTTCAGAGATGACTTAATGACTGATTTAGTTTTCCTCAAATTCTATGGGGGAAAAAATCTTTAACAAAAGCCTCGTACACAGACTCGTGATCCATTTGTTACAGTTTATTATTACAGAACAGTGTTAAAATGACATTGGATTGAATACACAGCACAAAAAAAACCTTTACCTCTAAGGCATGCTCCTTATCTCTCACTTCTCTTCTACACCTTCGAACTCTGAAAACACTCATCGCAAAGGAAGAGCATTCACATATGTACAACCAAGAAAAACAAAGAAAGACCTCTTTTTTGTTTTATGACCCAGTTTTTAGAACAATATCAAAAATGATCATCAAAGTACATCAGTTCCTGTCCTCGCCCAACTTTCTACAGCATTGGTTCAAAACACTACGAGTACAAAAGCGTTCAGATTGAATGAAAACACACCATAGGACAACTCAGTTCAAGCAGAAAAACAGCACATCTAACCATCACTTTGCAATCATTTCAATTTTATATTTGCATGGCTTTGTTTTTTTCTTTACCTTGGCTCCTGGGGGACACAGACTCCTTTTGAGGGGGAGGGGGGGACAAACTACGACTCGGGTTGACCTGATTTTCTAGCCCCTAAATCTGCAGCGTCATCCGCCAACACTGTGAGCGAGAAGTGAAGCGTTTCAGTCGCAGGTTTGCACTGCACTTTTATCATCAGGGCAGATTCACCAATAATAAAATAAAAAAAATAAAAAAACATATGCTAGGCTTTTGTTTTTAAATACCTTTAGCATGCATTTCAAAAGGAGCAATAAAACAAGTCTATGTTGTTTCAAGCATAAGACAATACTGTGTTGTAAAATTTCAATTTGTCAAAAACAAAACAAAAAAAAACAGCTTAAGTCATGCATCATTCAAAGCATTTGGGGCTAATGATAATTCAATTTAGAGACAAAGCATTTAGGCATTTAGAGACACAGGTAAGCTTTTCTTGGCATTAAAAAAACATTGTTTTTTGTCTTTAGATTTCGCTTACCTGCGTTTTTGCAGCAGAACCTAAGATGCAAGGATCTGGGATGAAACTGCAAAAATCAGATATATATATATATCGCAGCTGTATATGCCATCAGTGAACATGAGTCAAATTCAAAGACTTGGAGACAGCCTGAGACAACAGTGCTTTGTTCAGAACATTTCACTTGTATATAAAAAAAATTCATTTGGGCTGAATCAGATCCACTAATTATAGCAGTGAACATGCTAATAACATGGAAATTATTGTAAATAGAGAGGCCTATGCATGCTATACTGAGGTTAAGAGGCAGTTCATCTATGCAATGTCATAAACAGGGCAAGTGAAAGCAAGTTAAACGGCACTTTTCAGCAAACAAAATGTCATCTTCGAACAATTCCTACCAACAACATTCAAAATCTCAGTTCAAACTTGATATCCAACATGAGGCTAACAGTACCAGAGCAACATCATAAGGGCATGTGTTGAGAGAGAAGTACAATTTCTACAAAACTAAGCCACTCCTGGAGACATTGATACTTACCCAGGACAATGGGGAGAATAGCAATTTGACAAAAATATACTTTTGCAAATTGTTAAGCATTCAAAAAAAAGAGGTGTGTGTATCTTTCAGTATAGATCACAGTGGTGTACTTACAGAATAGGAGGGCTCAACTCTGGGATGAAGACTGCTTAGCCGCCCCCCCAACGGCCCTACAAATCTAAGCCTTGCAATGGACAAAACTAACGGGCACAGCAGCAAAAATACGACTTTTGCAGAATTTATATATAAAACCATTTGTCATAACAAATGTATACATGGATTAGGGCAAGACAAAAAGTCAATGCATTTGGATACAGAGGCATTTACCTTAACTGCCCTGCAAAAAGGAAACAGCAAAAAAATATATGGCAGACTAGGATTCAACAACTTTCAGAAGTCATAATAATTCTTGCTTACCGCTTTGTCTACACTGCCCTGTGGAGGAGAAGTGTCTTTCAAGGCAAAAACACAACATGAGCCCTCGACAACATCAGCGAACCAAGCATGGGTTGAGTATTAGAAATGCCACAAAGAGCAACACAACAGTCATCATCATAGGCAATGCATTTAAGATAAATATCCTACCAGCTTTCTAGTGCTAATATCAACATCTATGAAGGACATTTGCAAAGTGTGAACCATTTCAAAAGAGTTTTATAGACAGTTGGAGAGACAGGACAGCATTACTTTGAACATTCAATACGTTTCCCCGCCCCATTTCAAATAAAAGACATACAAAAATCAGGTTTGACCATTTTGTTTTTAAAGGGGCTATATTATGCAGAACTAACTTTTTTTTTTAGCTTTCTCCCATGGTATAATGTTGTTCCATCATCACAAACATACCTGGATTTGGTGTTTTTTCATTTGAGTAATCCTGTATTCTCTGGCGTTGAGTTTCTGAGGCCTCAGAACGCTCCAGGAAGCACTGACCAATCAACAAGCCCTCTACATCCAGTCTACACATTCGTTTACCTCAAAAAAACAACAAAAAAGTGTGCAGCTCTGTATCCACTGATTCCTCTCAGACATTTTTGTAGTAAAATGGCGTCGTACAAAATGTTTAAGGAAGGGAAGTGCTCTTTTTTCTCTGTTTATGTTCAAAAAAGCACCCTTTTCACCTGTTTCTTTATGGCAGTGGTAAAGTACTTATTGGAAACACTTTCTTTTAGCCACATTTTTTTAAACTCCTGCTCTAGAGATTGCTTTAAAAAGAAATAAACGCATAATATAGCCCCTTTAAACTTTAAAAACTCTGAGATCCACCCCAACTTACCGACACGGGAGGTTTAAGTTTGTTTTATTGCAAAAACACAACAGGCATTTTTAAAACTGAGATGATTTTTTTTTTTTTTTTACATGGTAATAAGTGACTACAGACATGACATTTCATACAAGGCTGGAATGACCGTATGTATTGTAAATATAGCACTAGATAGATAGTTACCCCACTAAAAACAAAGAATTTACAAGGAGGAGGAGGAAAAAAAGCAACAAAAACAAAACAAAAAAAAGATATAATATAACTAGAGAGAGGACGTGTTCGCTGGTTCATAAGCCACCTCTGTTAAATAAACTCAAGGACCAAGTTAAGATCTTCATCAAGCCGTCAGCATCCACAACATTTAACATAGGATTTTGTCTATGCACTTATGTCCACTTCACATTACTGGCCCTGTGCAGAGGAAATACATAGAAGATACATTGCATGTTAACAGCAGAAACAGTGGGACTCCCAAAATTTTAAAACCTGCATTTAGGAAAAATAATTGTTAGTTTTTTTATTTTTGAAGATCTCGTCATCTTCGTAGACCTGTAAATACCTGTGGGAGGAAAACTGGTTATGGTACAATAAGGGGGGGCGTATTTGGTGCATGCTGGGGGGAAAGGGGGAGGAGGGGGGGGCAGTGGTCACGTGTGTGCGGGCAGGGCAGGTACCTGAGGGGCCTGGGGAGCCTGGGGGTTGCCTGTCCCGTAGTAGGCGGCTTGTTGTCGGTAGTATTCGGCCCAGGCGGCGCTGTAGTCGGGCTGGGCTCCCGGAGCTGAGGCGGAGGCTGCAGCGGCCGCGGCCTGGGGAGCGGCTTGACCTGGAGAGAGACGAGAGCAGTGTGGGTCAAACGGGTACGAGCTGCTTAGAAGTAATAACCTGAGATGAACAAAGGCGTTCTTTGATAAATTAAAATGTCGAATGAATTAAAAAATAGACAATCAAGGCTACAGAGTGAAAGAAACACCAAATACAACTGTGCCATCAAGTGCTAAAAGGGTATGCGAGTTGTAACCAAAATGCATTTTAGGAATGTTGTTTGTGAGAAGGGGAACGAACCCACCACAGTGTCCTGCCGTGTGGCAGGTCAGAAACCTTCTGTTTCTTTTATTGGGCGGCTGAGGGAGCAGCTCCTCTACAGTAGAGGGCGCTACAGGGGCACAGCCTCCCTTAGACAAGGGTTTACTACTCACAAGTCAAGTCTATCATTGGTTTCTTTGGATAGACAAGATTATATAAGGAGAGCGATGAGGAATAATATGGAACAAATAGGCCCCAATTCCAGCCCAAAAAGTTACATCTTTCTTTTGGGAGCAATAATCACAAATACACGCTGGAAACTAGCGTAGCACCAGAGACTGGCCTTGGTTTTGAAACCACTTTGGTGCAGTCTCTCTTGCATTTCTACTCAGTCTGGGTGTCGATACCAAACCGGTCTTATCTCAGTCTCAGATGAAAATAAAACTTGTGATTTTTACAGACTTGAACTTTAAGCATAAATCCTGGACACGTCAACAGCCTGGCTGTCCTAGGAGAGGGTCCTCCTTCATGTGGTTCTCCCTGAGGTTTCTCTTTTTCCCCACAGCTGATTTTTGCTTTTCCTGACCTCTTTGCATGTTTGTTTCTATACATTCTGCTAACCACAGCCTCCAAACTTTAACACCAACCTTGTTTCTTATAATACTCCTCCCAAGCTTTAGTGTAGTCCTGAGGCTGTTGACTCTGCTGACCTGCGACAGAAAAACACGAGATGGGTTACGACAAAATGAAAAACCCATTAACTCAAACACCAAGACATCAAACATTAACAGGACACCATTCTCACTTGGACGTATGTAAACTGTTACAGTGAGTGTTGCATTTGAGCTCATAATTTGGATAAATTCAAAAATAAATTCAGGGTTAAGTAATCTTGTCCTAATCTGACTTTGTTGGTTGTGTGTTGACATCTCAGTCCTGTAGACATGAAAGAGTTAACAGTCTAAACAGCGCAGGGTTCATGTGTTAGGGGGGTGGGACTTTTGGGAGATGAAATCCGGTTCATGCCCAGTGGCTGTTTAGACTGCTTTGTGTTAAAAAAAAGAGCATTAAAACTACATTATATACCCATTTTCTTGTAATATTCCTCCCAGGCCTTGGTGTAATCTGTTTGTCCGCCCTGACCTGCGCCCTGTGGGTCACCTGTTAAAAAACACTTGTAATTAGTGCAGTGTACTCAGCAGTTTGTTCTCCACTTGTCGAGGTCTTCAAGACGCGAACCAGTGGAGGAAAAACTACCCTGGTCTTAGAAAAAAAAAACTGAAAAAGCCTGCAAAAGTAATAATTATGGAGGTCAAAGCAGCCCGATGGGGGATACGAGCTCTAGCCACTACTACGACAAAAGCTACGCTGCTCTAAAGCCTTCCCTGCTCATATCCTAAAGCTAGAAGAACAGGCCCCTGGGGTAAAGCGAAGAGTGGTGCGGTTACCTTGTCCGTTTGTCTGGGACGTCCCGGGAGCTCCAGAGGTCGGGGTCATCGGGGCCTGGGGCTGCTGACCATACTGAGCGTAATATGCCGCCCAGGCCGCTGCGTTAGCTTCTGCCGCCGCTTTATCTGAGGAGAAATGTAGAGTTTTTTTATAAGCAAAAAGGAAGCTATGCACTCAAATTATTTTAATGTTCTTTTAGACAAAGGTGCACTCCGACGAAGGGGTATGGTACAAGTTTTTAAACGTGTGCAGGTCTCAGATTTAATTGTGGTTATGGTTATCCATCAGCTTTTCAGCGTGGTGCATGAGTTTTCATCATAGACCAAGTCACGTGGAGAAGTACGTACTCGGGGTGTAATGAACTAAAAATCACAGTATAGTTCATTTTCAGTACAAAAAAAGCTCAAAACTGGCAAAATGTATTTATCTCCTACTGTAACATAGCTTTCTGTAGCAGATTTTCCTAATTTTATAAAATAATTTAATATATATAGCAATTTGTCTTAGTAATACTTACTGAAATGCAAACAAATGTGTTAGAACTTAAGTTTCTATGCCAGAGATATAAGAAAAAACCTTCATTGACGTTTTGAGCTTTTCAGGCTGAGATAAAGTGATTTTGGGTGTTTAAAATGAACTGAAGAGTAGGAGTCCACACTGCTGCCAGATAGGTTAGGGAAGCTGGGGTCTTTCAGTCACATGGTTGCCCGGACATTTGCCTGACCAAAAATCGGCATTAAAGGCAAAGAATCTGCTGACTTGACTAAAAGAACGGAAAAATCGGCCGACCTCTAGTATTCAGTAAGACATTTATTCAGATTTGAATGTGTATGGGTTTGTGTTTTGCAAAAAGACAGCTGTATTTCGACAAAGGGACATGGTACAAGTTGTGTCAGACAGAACTGTTAAAGATGGAGAGATGTGTCTGAAGCCAACTTTTAAAATATAAAAGGCAGTGCTATTATGTAATTAAGACAAGCGTAAAACCTGGTGTGTCAGAGTGAGGCTGGAGGTAAAGGTAAACAGGAGACTACTTCTGTTTAGTTATGAGTAATATCATGCTTTTAAGAGTCAATACAGATTACTTTTTGAGGAAATTTATTCAAAACTGATTACCAATTTGATTACCCGCCAGCTTTTTGTGCATTAAACTCACTTCACTGCTCCACTTTAACACATTTTAACCACTGACCATTAAACAGCATGAGTTTAACTCGTGTTTAAACCAAACTAAACTATACATGAACTGTTCTGGCTTGACACAACTGCACTTCGATAAACAAAATCAGCAGTTTTAATAAACGCTAGCTTTGTTTTTCAAAAAAAGTCCACAACATTTTCCTCGTCCTCTCTAAAATATATCTGTTTATCACAATATCACAAGAACAAAATGGATTTGTATTAAAAATAACCTTTTCCCTTTCATTTCTGGTCTCTTGCTTCTTGTTTCTGCTTGAGTGAGGATTGTCTATCGTCCAATAAATACTGCAGTCCAAAGCGGACCCAGAGCTGAAAGTAGCACAGTGCGGGGGGCGCCTCACCAAACTGCCTCAGTGGAAATGAGTCTTATTCTTGATTTCAGGTATTAAATTATTAAATCAGCCAAACGAGGCACTCACTTGGATCAGGCTGTCCTTGCTGCCAGTGTGGATAACCGTTGCCCCATCCCTGAGCCTGGTAAGGAGCAGGAGGACCACTGAGGAGAGAGGACAAATGTGTTCAATCAAGAGTGACCTTTCCTGATTTACAAATGGAAAGCTGGTACGATTTTTAAACTTGAGCTTCAATATACAATATACGCTTATTATGGGCAATTTAGAGTCACAAGTTCACAGATAAATTCTCTCTGCCACCTAGTGCCTCTACTGCTTATTTATTATTTTTTGCCATAACATCAATGATCTGAGTTTGATGTATTGCACACACAGTGGTCTAAGTATCATCGTGCGTTACTTACTGAGGTCCGGGGGGTCCCTGGTTGTATGGTCCAGGGTTGTAGGGTCCCATGGGGGCTCCAGGAGGTCCGGGCGGTCCTGGGGGGCCATGAGGGCCTGGACCTCCGTGTGGACCAGGGGGACCTCCCATCGGAGTGACTGGGCCCTGGTGGTAATAAACAGTAATGATAAAGGTTAAGCAGTTATATTAAGGATACAGTTTTAGTAAACATGCAGTGTTTTCAGAAGTGTGCAGGTCTCAGATTGATTTGTGGTTGGAGTTATCCATCAGCTTCTCAGCGTGGTGCATGAGTTTTCATCATAGACCAGGTCAAGGTGGAGAAGTACGTACTCCCTAATGTTTCAGTGGACTGCAGTATCACAAAGCCGATTACGACTGCAATGCATTTTTAACCAAACTGTTTCTCAGTAGCTTAATTTTCTTATCCTGAAGTAGCCCATTGCCTGTATGAATGCGTTTGTCAGAGGGGCCATAGGCACAGATTAGCAACCACACTGCCATCAGTCTGCCCCAGAGCAGCTGTGGCTACAGAAGTAGCTCACCACCACAGAGGTCGACTGAGTGAAGGAATAATGAAGCCAACTGAAAAATAGTCTAGAAAAACACTGCATACAACTGATGCATTATTATGATAGATTCTATCAGTAATATTAACTTCGAAGGCAGTTTTCTCAAGGTAAGTTTCTCTCAGAGTTAGAGCAAGCAAGCGCCACATTTTTCAGTCTTATATTTTGAAGGTTGTTACTGAGGGATTTGTTGATTCCAAGTCTAGATTTATTGGTATTTTGCTCCTAAAAACCAAGACAAATTGTATTTTTTAAAAGGATGTTATGGATGAAAAAAACTTATCCATAATCTCTTCTAACAAGTCATTAAAAATGAATTTTGAAATTTAAACCTGGCTCTATCCAATATTCAAGTGCAAGTAAATGTGCACGTTTACATAAATAATGCCTAATTTGCATATTAAAAACATGAAATTACACAAAACGTCGGTCTCACATTGACATCTGTTAGATTAAAAAAAGTGACATGGATTTAAAAGTCAGTGTCTCACCCCGATTTTCTCCTCGACGAGCTGCCGGGCGTAGTCGATTTGCTGAGGCGTGCCCCGGACGGTGAACATTTTGATGTTGGGGTCTGCGTTTGGAGGAGGGTTTCTCTGAAGCTCCAGTCTGGCCCCGGACTGTTGGCTGATGCCTTTGATCGTCTCCCCACCTACACACGAGAAACAGACCAACGGTTACACTTTTAGACAGACATTTGTGGTTTTATACATGAAGAGCCTAGAGTGACCACCAGTCCCACTTTAGGTTGCACTGAACAGACATTTATGCTTTTGTTCACCGTCCCGCATTAAGATAATGTCCCTCTTTTTTATTAGTGTTGCGTGGATTAAAAAAAAACAACGTAACATTCAAGTTATGAACAACAAGGTATGGTCAGTATTCCTTGTTAAAAATGTGCAATAAATGGACTAAACCAGGGCTAATCCAGAACTAAAACAAGGTAAAACCAGCACTAATCCAAGTCAAAACGGGCATTAAAACCAAGTCAAAACAGGCACTAAACCAAGTCAAAACGGGCACTAAAACCAAGTCAAAACGGGCACTAAAACCAAGTCAAAACGGGCACTAAAACCAAGTCAAAACGGGCACTAAAACCAAGTCAAAACGGGCACTAAAACCAAGTCAAAACCGGCACTAAAACCAAGTCAAAACCGGCACTAAAACCAAGTCAAAACAGGCACTAAAACCAAGTCAAAACGGGCACTAAAACCAAGTCAAAACCAGCACTAAAACCAAGTCAAAACCAGCACTAAAACCAAGTCAAAACCAGCACTAAAACCAAGTCAAAACCAGCACTAAAACCAAGTCAAAACCGGCACTAAAACTAAGTCAAAACCAGCACTAAAACCAAGTCAAAACCAGCACTAAAACCAAGTCAAAACGGGCACTAAAACCAAGTCAAAACCAGCACTAAAACCAAGTCAAAACCAGCACTAAAACCAAGTCAAAACCAGCACTAAAACCAAGTCAAAACCGGCACAAAACCAAGTCAAAACCGGCACTAAAACTAAGTCAAAACAGGCAATAAAACCAAGTCAAAACCAGCACTAAAACCAAGTCAAAACCGGCACTAAAACCAAGTCAAAACGGGCACTAAAACCAAGTCAAAACCAGCACTAAAACCAAGTCAAAACCGGCACAAAACCAAGTCAAAACCGGCACTAAAACTAAGTCAAAACAGGCAATAAAACCAAGTCAAAACGGGCACTAAAACCAAGTCAAAACCGGCACTAAAACCAAGTCAAAACGGGCACTAAAACCAAGTCAAAACCAGCACTAAAACCAAGTCAAAACCAGCACTAAAACCAAGTCAAAACCAGCACTAAAACCAAGTCAAAACCGGCACAAAACCAAGTCAAAACCGGCACTAAAACTAAGTCAAAACAGGCAATAAAACCAAGTCAAAACCAGCACTAAAACCAAGTCAAAACCGGCACAAAACCAAGTCAAAACCGGCACTAAAACCAAGTCAAAACCGGCACAAAACCAAGTCAAAACCGGCACTAAAACCAGGTCAACACCGGCACTAAAACCAAGTCAAAACGGGCACTAAAACCAAGTCAAAACGGGCACTAAAACCAGGTCAAAACGGGCACTAAAACCAAGTCAAAACGGGCACTAAAACCAAGTCAAAACGGGCACTAAAACCAAGTCAAAACGGGCACTAAAACCAAGTCAAAACAGGCACTAAAACCAGGTCAAAAGCAGAACTAAAACTGTGTCTAAACCAGGATTAGCCCCTACTAAAGAAGGACTAAAACTGGAAAAGAACTGCATTCTAATTCAGGACTTGACCCGCAAGAGACTCCTGAGTACCACCAGTGGGATGTGTACCACAGTTTGAGCAACATCATTTATTGATGTAGGACTGTACTGCCGCCACTCACCTTTCCCGATAATGAGCCCCGTTTTCATGGTTGGGACGGTGAAGCTGAACTCCTGCAGTCCTCCCGGGGGGCCCATGTTCCAGTTGCCCTGTCCTCGACCGCGCCCCCTGCCCCCGTGTCCCGGGGGACCGCCTGCCTGTACGCTCCTCAGTAAATCCGAGATGATCTCTGCTGCGTGTTGGGCCGCGTCAGGGGGTCCCATAATCTGTGCTATTCTGTCGGGGGTGCTGCCGTCATCTGGGGAGGGACAAGAGGACAGTTAGATCCAGCGGTCGCTTACGAAATAACAAGGCATGAAAACAGTTGTATTGAGTGTGAAGGTCTCAGGTTGAATTGTGGTTGGGGTTATCCATCAGTCTTCAGCGTGGTGCATGAGTTTTCATCATAGACCAAGTGTTAGAGTCATGTGAAAAAGCTAGTACCGCCTCCTCTCTGAATATGAAAACTTTTTCCTCCCAAATACCTCCAAGTAACACCTCAGAATATTCCCAAAAACTTCACTAAATCAGGGCTAAACCATGTCTAACTTAAGCCAGAACAAGGTCCAAATCAGGGCTAAACTAAGACTACACCAGAACTTAACCATCATAAAAACAGGACAAAACAAGAACTGGATGAAATCAGAACTAACCCAGGGCTAAACTAAGAATAATCCAGGTCCAAACCAGGACTAGCCTCAGCACTAAAACAGGAATTGAACTAAATCAGAACTACAAAGAACTCCAGAGGAAGCCTGTGTAGTACAGTATGAGAACCACTGACTTTAGCAATAGTTGCAGAGCTGACAAAGAGAGAGACACAGGCAGACAACCCTTCACTCTCACTCTCCAGACTGTACCCTGCATAAAGCCCATAGTTACTGGCATAGTTTGATATGGGAACCAAAAATCCAAGGCTGATGCTTAACATCCTTCATCCTTTCATTTATTTACTTCTTGCTTTGTCTAGTACAGTGGTTCTTCAAACTTTTTCCCTAACCCTAACCCTGCAAGTAGCATCTTAACTGACTGCAATCAAGACTAACCAGGTCTATTAAACAAAAACAAAACTCCAGGACTTTTCCATGTGTAACCCAGGACTAAACTATGGCTAAACCAAAGCAAAACCAGGTCCAGTTTGAGAACCTTTGGTCTAATACTCATTGAAGAAGGCTGTAGTAACTCTTTCACATGACAGCACTTTGTAGTTCACAGGTAAAGGCTAAATGTTTAAACTGACCTGGTTTAAACTGGATTCTTACTCCTGTGTCATTCTGAATCTTCTTGATCATCTCTCCGTTTCTCCCGATAACAATGCCGACTGCAAACCGCGGGACAGGCACCTAAACAATGATTTAGGAAGATTTAGAAAACAACCAGCAACCTCTGAATCTGCGAATATATAAAGATATTCCTAGTACTTACATCGAGACTGTCCCCTCCGCCGCCTCCTCCTCCTCCGGCCCGAGAGCCGTACTCGCCCCGCTGCTCCCTGAAGCCCTGGTCTCGGATCAGCTCCATCACCATCTCTTTGGCTTGCTGCAGACGACAAAGAAAAGTTCATCACAAAACAATCACTGTTAACTTTTGGCCCTTTCTGTTAGACCTAGTCCCAAACTTGTTTAAAAGGTTTTACATTATGCTTTTTGAAATAATTTTGGATTCCTTTGCATTAGTATTTCAGGCCCCCTGTAAGCAGTGGTGGGGACTGAACAGAGCATAAAATAGCTAATTAGCAGGATTACTAATAACATGATGCCAATAGATAAATGAGCTGCTTCGTAGTGACAGAGGTTTAAGGCTGAAATGATCAGAATGAGTGCGGTGAGTGTATGAGCTTTAGAGACGTGCAGGAGCACTTCCTGGTTTCACGTGTCAATGTAGAGCTGTGAGACTGAGCGTTTTCAGCTCTGGAGAAGGGCAGCGCCCCAGCATACAGGATTACTCAAACAGAAATTTAATCCAGGTCTGTTTTTGAGGAGGAAACATAACATGGTTAAAAGCTATAAAAGAGTTAGATTTTGAAGAATAGGAGACCTTTAAAGACCCACAACTCGAATTTGAGGCTGTGCCAAAAAAGTATTAAAAAAAAAGATTCTCCTCCTACTTACTATGCGTTTGTTTTATTTCGTTTAATGTCAGATTTGCACTTTGCTTCTTTTTTCTGCTGTTTTGGAGCCTGCACCGGAATCGGTCTCTTTCCAGTCGGACTTGCCATTCGCCATGTACTCCGGTGAATAAAGACGTGCACAAGCTCAGACTCAACCAATGAAAGTCTCCCACATCCAAATGGGACCATCCTGCTTTTATTCTGAGCGTGTGATTGGTCAAAAAATCCAGTCCCTACCCTACTCTACTTCTCCCTCTGTCAAAAATGCTTTATAATAAATCCCACATGAGGTTTCAGAGGCTTTTACAAGTACATTTTTGGATTTTTCAAAGCCAGTATCACATTTTTTATCTAGTAAAACTTTTCACAACTGGCTTTTAGGTCCCAGTCCAATGTTTGAAGACCTCATACATGTCTCTTCTGTAGCATTATAAACTTACCTGAACTTTAAAAGGATCTCCTGAAATCCTTAGAGGTTTGTCAGAGCCTGTATTCTGGGGGCCATCTTGGATCATAACCATTTTAACTCCAGCTCTTTCCTGCAAATTTCACAACACATAAGATTAAAACCTTTATGCACAGAGATATTATGCATTTAATTACTTAAACACTTTCTCCCCACAGACCTGCAGGCTCTTGATAGTTTCCCCTCCTTTGCCGATGACGAGCCCGGCTTTAGACGCAGGGACCATAATCTCCTGAACTGTCATGCCCGGACCGTCGTTGTGGTGAAATGCTGGAGTGGGACGACCCTTTTCCACGATCTCTGTTAGTAACCGCTTTGCAGTCCTGGAGGAGAAAAACATAATTACTAATTAGGCGTCGGATAGTTTGAAAATACTGCATATCTTGCATATCAAAGTAGCTTGAATTGCAAGAATAATGACGTGATGATATTCTTGTTGTATTCTAAGTTCTATGATGACAAAAGTGGATGAGAGGAGCTTTAAAGAGGAATTATGCAACTTTGCTTGTTTCATTGCAGTTTTGGTCACATTTTTCTCTCCCGATATTTCTGAGTAATCATAAAACCTCTCAAGTCCAGTTAACCCCTCGCTCGGCTTAGCTCTCGTTTTCTAGTCCTCATATCTGTACAAAGGTTTCCTCTGTCTTTTTTGTGCTCTGTCCTGACCAACATCTAAAAGGCCTCGATACACCAAGGCGACTCCCAGACTGCCACCGATAAGACGGAGCGACAGCTCGTCTCTTCCCGTCTCCTCTCGTTCCCTAACGTTTCCTCACGTCGCATGACCTTTTTCCCTCTTCATACACCGAAGCGACAGCCGACCTAAAGACCGTGTCATGCGCGTGATGTTAATTACCCCCCCAAAGCGGCAGATGGCGCTAGCCAGTGAATCAAAGATAAACAGAAGTGACACAATGTTTGCGGAGTACATCTGCATGTAGCGCGCCTTGGTCTGCCACTGTTCTCAGCTTGTTTGAACATTTGAGAAGCGTGATAATGGCCAGTTTGGACATTGTTTTGTGTGGATTAGGTGCCGCTGCTCTGTTACTTGAAGAAGATAACTTTGCGCACGGAATTGCGAAAAATGCAAAAATGGTGAACCGTACGCTGCCACAGCGGGTTTCACCTCACGTCACTCCCGCTAAAATTCCCGTGAGCTGATTGGCGCGGCAGCTGTAGTGCTAGGCCAATCAGAGCGCTTCATGCCAAAGACCAAAGACGCCGACTCAACAACAACAAGGCCAATTGGCAGGAAACTGGTCAGACGGCCTCCGTCCTGGAGCGATGGGGGCTGACGGCGCATACAGATCAAAAGGACGGAAATGAGCGATGTGGAAGAACCGTTCAGACGTCTTCAGATGGGCGATCGTCGCCATTGGTGTATGGAGGCCTTAAAAAAGAAAGCCTTTCACTGACTGTGACTGTTATGGCTCTTTCTTACTAGACCAGAGACTTCAGGGACACTGGATTGGTGCTCCCATTCTTGCAAGGCTGTTTTTTCCTCCAAAATATGCAAGGGGGCTTTATTTAAATCAGAACAAAACCAAGGAAGACTGGGTGTTCTCTATTTGAGCTCCCTGGCAGCAAAATGAGCTGCCCGAGGAACTCAGGCTAGCAAACTCTGTAGCACCTTTTAAATCCAATTCCAAAAGCATTTTTATAGAAAAGCCTTTTTATGATAAGTGTTTGTTGCATTTATTTAACTTATTAAGTTTTATCTGGCCCTTGATTATGCTGCCTGTTTTTATCTTGTTCTATGCAATTTATTTTGGCTTTTGTATTTAATGAGGATGTTTTTGTATATCCCCATGTCTAAAGGAATTCTGAAAAGCACTTTGTGACTTTAAAAAGTGCTATATAAAAAGTTATTTTTCACCCTGCAGCAATTGCTCAGCCATTACACTGAGCCCAAAGCAGCTAAAGGAAAAAAGTTGCATATTTCCTCTTTAAAACAAATATTAAGTTTTGTGGAATTACAGAAACTAAGGAAGTTATTTTTAAATAAATAAACTTGTAGCATATGACAAGTTCACGAACAAACAGGCAGCGTTTTTACACTAAAGACATGGATACTCACTGGATTGAGTCTGGGGGCCCCGTTAATGTGACTGACCTTTCTGGCATTCCCCCACTGTCTGTAACACACGAGAACAAACCAAATTCATTGAACAAAACATTAGTTATTGTATATTAACTATGGGACAAATGAAAACCTACCAGGCGCAATCTGTATTTTACAACCCGACTCTTGCTGTATCCGTGATATCTGCTCTCCGCCTCTTCCAATAACTGTTTGTGGGAAAGCAAGTTAGCATCAAACTAAGCAATTTTAAGGATTGAACGCCTTCTTTTAGCAGCAACTTACTGAATCCAACCATCCCATCAGGAACCTTGAACTCTTCTGACATTGCCCTGGTAAAAAAAAAAAAAAAAAAGGCCAAATGAGTGTAAATGTTGGGACACAAGTTACAAGATTTAGGATGTAAATGGATAAAACATTAACGTAACACTAACCTTCCAGGGCCACCCATTGCTGCCATAGCTGCAAAGGCTGAAAAAAGAATAAAGCAGGTTACAAAACAATAAGACTACATTTATCGCAATATTCTTGGCGATGTTCAAGAAACGGTTGACTTGCCATCATTTGTAGCTACTTTCTTTGTCTCTGGTTGATCTGTGAAAACACAACACAGCAAGCAGCACAAGTTAGTAAGCAGTAACTTACCAATCTCTCTACACAACAGCCCAGCATTAAGGCATTTCTGCCTGAAGCTCAGAAGACACAGTTGCAATCAGAAATGTTCAACGCCCCCACATTCAAAGACATTAGAACAATGTGAATCCAAATCTATTTATTGTCATATGTATGTATACGAGTTATTTTAACTTAACTTTGAAGTTTAAATGAAAAATGTGACACAGGCCCATGGTCAGCATTATTCAGCCCTTAGCTTCAGTACTTTGTGGAGCATCCTTCAACTTTAATAACTTCTAACAAGCTTCTGACACCTCTTGACTGAACTCTTTGCCCATTCTTCACCTGCAGAAGCCTCTAGCTCAGATTTACAGTGAGATTTAAATCTGGAGACTGAGAAGGCCACTCCAGGACCTCCCAGGATATTTTTTGTCTTCTTGAAAAATCCTTAAAATCTCTGAGGAGATTAATATTTCTGATTCCAACTGTTGATAGTCTTGATAAGTGTGGGCACACCTTAAATGAATATCACTATTAAAACACAATTTTATGGCACTGGCTTCCCTTTAACTAAACAGATCAGCGTTGATGGTTATTATTGGCTAACAAAGGCTAAAAAAGCCTTTGACATTTGAGATAAAAGCTTGAACGCTTTTTACATAAATGGCCAATACACAGGGACAGTAGATGGGAATAATGTGGAAACCGAGGACACTGAAAGGCAAATATCAGCTGTTAGTAAAGGCTGGGACACACCAACCCAACACCCGACCACCATCAGAAGAGGCCACCTCACATCTCCCCAGGTCAGCTCAAAAAGTGGCTACAGACACAAACCTAAGCAGCACAGACCCACAACCGAGCAGAGCGCAAGTTCTGCGCATGTGAGAGACATTGTAACTACTTACAACAGCAGGCAAATAATGGGCTTCTGTAAATAAACCTCTCCAACACTCAAGCGTTTCGTTCAAGGATTTATCAATGAGGTAAGAAAACTGCAGCACATTAGCGCCACAGATGTGGGAACCATAATGAAGAGTTGTTAGAACAAAAGTTCCTTATATTTTAAGGTTAATCATGAGCTGTAGGACACATTGTGAACAGAGAACTTGGCCAATCAGAGTGCTCCTTTAATGCTATTGCCTATTCGACATGTTGGACCTAGTTCAATCGGCCAGAACTAGGTCTGACTGATGCAGCACAGACTAAAAAAATACCAAAAAAATGACGTCGCCAACCGCGGCAAACTGACAATTTTCGGCCTGGTGTGTCCCAGCCTTAAAGCCTTGGTAACTATACTTAACATGTGTAATGAATGATGACATTGATGATTTAAAAATACATGCATTTGTATACATGCATTACACATTAATGCAAAGAATGGCATATAGGATATTGCAATAGTAAGCAGTTAACTGTAGCTGATGAGCTGCACTTTTACAAGCAACAAATGGATTTAATGAACAGTTCTATGCAGGCAAGTTATAACTAGCTGGACTGGCAGGAAGCGATTTTGAGCCACTGACCGGTATTGAGGATAGGCATTGGAAAATACCCACCAGCGTCCTCCAGGGGCCTTTTCTGACCTCCGTAACCAAAGTCACTCGTGGGACCTCCAGCAACGCCGTCTCCACCGATCTTTGCTGCGATCTGAAACAAAACAACAAAAAAGTTATAATACAGGCATACAAAAAAAAAAATCTGTGGTTCTCAAACTGTGGTCCAGATACCAGAGGTGGTACGCAGGCTTCTGCTACTCAGAAGTCTTTGGCAGCTCAAGTTCTGATATTATTAGTTTGGTCCTGGATATAGCCCTAGATTCTGCCCTGCTTTAGACTCTGCTTTGTCCTGGCTCAGCATTGGCTTAGACCTGAACAAGTCAATGTTTAGTCCTAGTTAGGACCTGGTTTAGCCCCGGATGTCATGGTTTAGTCTGGACTTACCGTCTTGATTTTGACTTGATTCTTGGCTTAGTCTTTACCTGGTTTACTCCCAGAAATGTTATGGTTTAGTGCTAATTTTGGCCTGGTTCTTTGCTTAGACTCTGTTCTGTTAATGTTTAGTCCTGGTTTAGTTTAGGATTAGTCCTTATTTAGATGCTTATTTTAATTCAATAAATACTGAACTCGACGCCAAAAGTTTGAGTGTTCCGGTGTTTAATCGATTCAAGTGAACTGAATTAGAAAACGAAACGAAACTCCCTTTACCGGTTAGCGTAGTAGGTAGGCAAATAATTTATGCAATAAAAAATTACTAGGATCGATTATCCGTAACATTGTCAGCAAATTTTGTCTGATAATAATTATGATGCAAAATTCTAAGTGTGTAAGCAAAAAAGTACATTTAAGAGTGTTTTTTTTTTTTTAAAGCAGCTTAATCTCGTACGGTATGCGGCCTACATTTCTGTCCGGAAGTCTGGTTCAACAAAAGGGAGGCTATACCCCAAGTTAGCCAAGCACTGCTAATATCTGTACGCTTTAAAGTAATCTAACAATCAAATGACCTTTGAGATAGCTTTCAGGGTTATGAATGTGCATTTATAAGGATAGCAATTGCATTTGCATTGTACGCACTACCATTAGTCATCATTATTTAGCTTAGCCCGCTCGGCCAGATGTGATGCCGCAGCGTGGAGCTCTTAGCACGCTAAGCTAACGTTACGCACCAATTTTACCATCAGTTCTCTGTAAGTAATATTAGTATCAGATTGCTTTATCTTCGTCTTTTTTTTACCTGTCGGGCTCGCTGAAGGGCGTCCTGAAAAGCGTCGTTCATCCCGGCGCCGGAGTTGGACGACGGAGGAGCCACGCTGCTGTAGTCCGCCATATCTGCTCTGCGCTCTTCTTCTTCTCCGACTCCGCCGCGGCGCAACAAGATGGCGGCGGCTTTCTGTCAGCATCCGGGCAACTCTCGCGAGAACGGACACGAGCCAAAACCATGGCCAGAGATGACCTCCCCCTGACTGAAGACTGAAGTTGGACATCAGTTAAATCTACTTGAATTAAGACAGTTTTTGCTGGTATGTTTCTCTGTTGGTTGGAGCTGGCTAAATACAGGAGTAGACTCTAGACCAGTGGTTCTCAACTGGTGGGTCGGGACCCAAAAGTGGGTCACAGAACTGTTTTCTGTGGGTCGCAGACCTTTGCCAGGGCAAAAAACGAAAGTTTGATTTTTAAAAATAAATCATCAATTTACACTCCTTAATAGTAGGTGGCAGTGTGGGACATATAGAATAGAATTAGAAACTCAACCAGAGCAAGAATCCAGTTCTATAACGCTTCTGTTATACCTAAGCTTGATGTGAGTACTGCTTAATTTTCTGAATATCTTCTAATTTTCCTGAAAGATGTCTTAATTTTTTCTCAATATCTCTTAATTTTCCTGAGATATCTCTTAAATTTCCTCCATATCTTAAAATTTTCCTGAAATATCTCTTAGTTTTCCTCAATATCTTTTTTATTTGGGTCACAGCTTGTCATTATAAAGTGTAGGTGGGTCCTGAAGCCAGATCAGATGAGAACCACTGCTCTAGACCAGTGGTTCAGGCCTAAGACCACTGGGCCCAAATTTTGGCATACCCAGTTGTAAACTGAGCAACAAACTTGTGGGCGGCAGCTTGGGGCAAAAGGGCTGCAGATGGGCCCATTATAATAGAAAATAAACTACTTACAAAATAACTAATAAACTATCAAACGATGATTAGATAGATACTTTATTGATTCAACTATAACTACTATAACTATAACTAACATGAAGGTTGGTGGTTCGAGCCCCGCTGCCATCATTGTATGCTGTCATTGTGCCTTTGGGCGAAACACTTCACCCACCTCGCCTGTATGAATGTGTTGGCCTAAATCTAGGACTAAACAAGACCTAAACCAGTCAGTGGTCTTCGCATTAAATTTAATTTCCACAACAACAGGACAAGGACAGAACTAAGACTCTTAATTAAAATAAATCAAAAGTTGAACTGCAAAAGACTCCTGAGAACCACTGTTCTAGAGCATTCATAAGAGCTGACACATCGTTGTTGTTTTCTCCAATATATTATTAGGATTTTTGAATCATGAAATCGCAACCTGGCGTATAAAGTAGTATAGTAGGCCACAGTATAGTAGGAAAAAGAATTAAATGTGTATGTATAATTTTCTATTTAAATATAACTGTACACTGAAGGTAAAAAGGTCAAAATGGTGCTCATCGGAAAGTATGTTGCTTGGCACGGTGGTGACGTGGTTAGCGCTGTCGCCTCACAGCAAGAAGATCTTGGTTTGGTTTGATTTTGGGACCAGGCTGTGTGCAGTGTCCCTGTGTCTGGGTGAGTCTCCTCTGGGTGCTCTGGTTTCCCCATCGACCTAAAACATGCACCACAGGCTAATCCTCCAGCGAGGTTCTTCTGACCAGGATCCTGGCTCAGATCTGTGTTCTGTTTGGCCACTGCTCCTGACAGATTGCCCCAGGACAGATAAAATGCAGAGGGCAATTATCCCTATGGGAACAATTAAGTTTACCTCACCATATAGACAAAAAAAACAATGATTTTGTAATGGACTCATGCCCCTTGTCCTCATACTGTATTTACAAACACATTGACCCAAAACATTAATATTCCCAATACTAAATTATTCTTTTTTCATTTCACAGTGTCTTAGTAGTTCGTAGTTATTGCACCAAAGTGATAATTTAACATAACCAGTCATAACTTCATCAGCAGGCTTCATAAGCCTGGACAGTGAACATGTGAGGTTACCATAATGCTCTCATCAGTCCTCTTCTTCTTCAAAAAAAAAAAATGTTTTAAAATGTTCCAGTCCTTTTCCGGTTCATGACTCTGAGGAAAACATAGTCTCAAATTTTCTAATTAATATGTAGTTTATCAAAGCACAAGGTATCGCTCTTACAAAGCTGGCTCCCATCCCGTTATAAAATCCTCTGAATCCATCTCTTTCATAAATTAATCCAAGTCCATTGAGTACTCCGGTGGACAGGCGAGAGGTTGGACAGAAAGCTGCAAAACAAGAAACATATTCATTAATAACCTGTTCATGTATTCACCATTTTTGTGTTCACTTATACCTTGCGCTTGTTGGTGCGTCCTGATCACCGCCAGTGGGTAGCTGGTCATTTGTCCAGAGGCAAAGGCCACAAAACTAAAGAAGAACAGCTGAGACTCGCTGTTGTAGTCCGGGTTGCTCTTGGCCCAGTTCATTATTGACTGCAAGAAGATGGAGAATGTAAAAAAAAGTTAAAGCTGCTTCTTCCTTACTGTTATGTTACGATCATTATACCCTCACAGGCCACTTTATTAGGTACACCTGTTCAAAAAAATGTATTTAAGATGGATGGACTGGTATTGGCATAGATTATTTCAGAATCTGCTGATTTACTGGGATTTTCACACACAGCAATCTCTGGGCAGTGGTTCTCAAACTGTGGTACAGGTCCCATTGTTGGTACGCGGGCTTCTCTTGGTGGTACTCAGGAGTCTTTTGCAGTTCAAGTCCTGGTTAAGTTTATTTTGGGCTTGATCTAGTAGTGGAGTTTAGACCACTTAAGTTCTGGTTTAGGCGTGGCTTAGACCTGGTATAGACCTTGTTTGGGTCTGGTTTTGACCTAGTTTAGACCTGGTTAAGAAGTCCTGGTTTAGCGCTGTTTTAGACCTGGTTTAGATGAGATTTAGGTCTGGTTTAGACCTGATTTAGATCAGATTTCGCACTGATTTAGTCCTGGTTCAGAGCTGGTTTGGGTCTGGTTTAGGCTTGGTTTAGATTAGATTTAGTCCCGGTTTAGTTCTGGATAAGCCCTGGTTTAGTTCTGGTTCACACCTGGTTTAGCCCTGGTTTAGACCTGGTTTAGATTAGATATCATCCTGGTTTAGATCAGATTTAGTCCTGGTTTAGTTCTGGGTCAAACCTGGTTTAGATCAGATTTAGTCCTGGTTTAATTCTGGTTCAAACCTGGTTTAGACCTGGTTTAGATCAGATATCGTCCTGGTTTAGATCAGATTTAGTCCTGGTTTAGATCAGATTTAGTCCTGGTTTAGTTCTGGATCAGCCCTGGTTTAGAACAGGTTAAGCCCTGGTTTAATTCTGGTTCAAACCTGGTTTAGACCTAGTTTAGATCAGATATCGTCCTGGTTTAGATCAGATTTAGTCCTGGTTTAATTCTGGTTTAAACCTGGTTTAGACCTGGTTTAGATTAGATATCGTCCTGGTTTGGATCAGATTTAGTCCTGGTTTAGTTCTGGTTCAAACCTGGTTTAGACCTGGTTTAGATTAGATATCGTCCTGGTTCAGATCAGATTTAGTCCTGGTTTAGTTCTGGGTCAAACCTGGTTTAGACCTGGTTTAGCCCTGGTTTAATTCTGGTTCAAACCTAGTTCAGACCTGGTTTAGATCAGATATTGTCCAGGTTGAGATCAGAGTTAGTCCTGGTTTAGATCAGGTTCAGCCCTGGTGTAGCCACAGTTTGGTTTATTTAGTAATACATTGTTCTGGGTTAATCCAGTTTTAGGCTGCTCTAGGCTTTGCAAAGAACAGTCCCAAAAAAGAAAAACTATCCAGAGAGCAGCAGTTCTGTGGTCAAATGTTGATGCCAAAATTCAGAGGAAAATGTCCCAGAATGATTCGAGATGAGAGAAAGGCAACAGTAACCTAATAAAGTGTCCAGTGCCTGCGTGTGTGCCTGACCTGGTGAACGGCACACTCCACTCCTGCGTACGGGATCATGCAGAGGAGACTGGGCTTGAACCCTCGGTAAAACGACGACAGAGACTCATTTGTGTAAACAGAGCGAGCGCAGGCCACCACTCCGTGATAAATACCAGACTGCTGTAGGTTCAGTCTCACCTTCAGCACCTGAACAACACAAGAGGAGACACATCAGACAATCAGACATCTTTCTACGACTATGACAGCTCCCACTCCTGTTGGACGGCCTTTTGCAAGATTTTAGGAGTATTTTTGTGGGAATTTATGCCCATTCGTTCTGTTGAGCATAGAAGAACTCATCCTAAAGGAGGTTTATGGGGTTTAGGGTCAGGGATCTGGGTTAGTCAACTTCTTTCACACCAAACTTATCCCACAAAGCTGAAAGCGAAGTTGCAATTGTCCCAAAAGATTGCCCTTCACTGCAGAAAAGGGGTCAGCCTAGCACAAAACCAAAAAATAAGTCCCTGCTCTATTTCCCCCGTCTGTCAAATCAACTGGGATTAAATTAGCACCACAGGGAGAATATGGCAAATTAAGATTCTATTATAAGTAATGCAATGGTGTAATGTTGAATACCTGATACCTCTAAGGGGTAGAAGGACAGCGTGGGCCACAGCTCCAGAGACACAGCCCAAACCAAACCTCTCCTTCACCGTCAGACTGTCCTGGGTCTTACTCTGTGTGTACGCCTTCATCTGGACGCACAGCATGGGGCCAAAACGTATACTTTTCCATTAGTAGCAGGTGAGCTGAGGTTAAATATTTAATGAGGAAGTCGTCTTGTGTCTCACCTGGGCATAAATGAGACACTGCAGAGTGGACTGAGGTGTCCCCTTTAACACGTTGACGGCATTTCCCTGCCACATCGAGCGTAGGCCTCCAGATCTGAGCTCCTGGAAACCTTGAGAGAAAGCCTTGGAGCCTTGAACCTGTAGACGACAGAGCAGAGGGTATCCCAGTTCATTTCCTCCGCTGACTTTGAAAAATGTATATGGTTATGGGTCTGCTGTCTCGTATTATGTCCCTTTTACTCCTTTTAGCACATCCCAGCTACAGTGGGCCTATGGAGGGGTACACCCAGGATCACCAGAAGATTGAGGTGTCCCGTTAAACCTTTTTTTCCCCTGAGAGCTACTTTTACCAAATAAAAATGGCAGAGAGCTACTCGTGCTTTGTAACATTGATTCATTCATCTTCACAGGAGTTACAGGAGCCTATCCCAGTAACTATGGGCCTTAGGCGGGGTATGCGCCAAAGAAAATGGATTTTGTTTTCCCTTAACATTTACCTGAACATTTACACTATGTCCATGTTCACAGCTCACTATTTCCAAATAAAAAGCTGTGGCTGGCCCAAAACTTTCTTCACTTGAATGAAAGTAAGACTGAATGTATTCTTTTTGGTCCCTCTGTACTGTCCAACCCTAATTTCCTTACGTTTCATGTCGGTCAGGCCGTAAAGAATTTAGGAGTGATTTTTGACAGTGAATTGAAGTTTGATAAACAGATTAGTGCTGTTGTTGTTGCTTGTTGTTGTCCAGCCAAAGTGAAGCCCTTTCTGTCTCGCAGCGATCTGGAAAAAGCTGTTCATGCTTTTATCAGTTCACGTATCGACTTCTGTAATGCACTATATTTCAGTATCACACAGTCATCTCTCCATTGTTTGCAGCTGGTACAAAATGCAGCCGCACGACTTTTAACAAACTCATCCAGACACAACCACATCACCCTGGTTCTCTCTTCTCTCCATTGGCTCCCAGTCCACTATCACATTGATTTTAAAATGTTTATCAGAGAGTTTAACCCTCCACCGTCCCAGCAGAGCGCTCCGGTCGTCTGCTCAGATGGTTTTGGACGTCCCCAGGTCCCGGTACAAACAGTGGGGCGATCGTTCTGTCTCTGAGCTGTCTCTGTTTAGGTCCAGGCTTATGAACACTTTATAAACATTGCACTCGCTCATCACATGGTCACTTTACACTTGTCACTTTATTAACATGTTAATATTATCTTATCTATCTGCACTGACAGATTGCATTATTGTTCTGTTGTTATCGCCTAATTTTATCTGGCTATTTAACTTAGTAAACTTATTCCTTTGCATGCCCTTATACTTTGTCATTTATATTTTTAAAGTTTCTTTTTTATCATAGTGATATTTTTTATTATTATTATTAGTGTTATATGTTGCACATTAGCACCTAAACAAGTTCCTAGTCTGTGAATTGTGTTGTTCACTGACAATGGCAATAAAAATCTTCTGATTCTGATTCTGATTCTGAAAAACTCACTTGTTTAGACCGGCTTTTAACACTTAGGCTTTAAGTCTTTGGTTCATTCTGTTCCTGTGTTGTGTCTTATTGTTTTATACATTTTATAGTATTGATTAAACGTTTGTAATTTTTTTTTAATGTAAAGCACTTTGGTCTTCCTTGTGTTGTTGTAAAGTGCTATAGAAATAAACGTTGATTGATTGATAATAATTTTGTGCACAAAGGAGGTGGGAACCTATGAATTTGATTGGATTCATGCACATGTCCTTACCATTGTTGGTGTCTGTGTTCTTACCATTGCTGATATCTATGCAGCTATCTATTATTTAAAATTGACTTGCCTGAAATGCCTTACTATTTTTTATTATTTATATTTCTGGAAATGTAAATATGTTTTGTTATTATTCTTGTACGAGCAGGAAGCTAAAAATAAGTTGTTTTGATTTGTTTTATGTAATATAGGGGTGGGATTAAATAAGTTTTCTTCCTCCCACTCCTTTTCGAGCCTTAAAAGAAACAGTTTTCAATGTATTTATGATTCTGTATGTACTGTATATTTGTCTGCAGTTGCTCGAAACAAATAAAGACTAAAGTTGGTTTGCCAAGTGATAAATCAGATTTGATTAATGAAGCTTATGTAGAATTCATAAAGCCTTTGGGGAACTACTTGGAAATTGGTTGAGAGCCACTGCATTAAACTTTACTGTACTCTGAGCATTGATTGTAATAATTATTATCATTATACAGGTCTGGACTCCTGCTGATAACTGATTAATCAAACCTGTTGTTAAATCCCAAGGCTTGTTTTGTTTTTTAGCAGAACAGTTGAATTGATATAAAATGTCCAGTGTGGAGCTAGGACCTGAAGTTGAGTTTTAAGTCGGTCGATGGGAGCGGTCACCGTCCTGGACACAGCGTCTGCGAGTCCCGCCGCAAACACGAACCTCCTCCAGGCCCCAAACCCGGACTCCTCGGAGAACTCTATGGGCATCGCTCTGCTCTCGCCCACATCGAACACCTACAGCAGGCAGTTACTTTTACATTTACAGCTCATTTTCATATCATATCAGTGTGGGTTTGATACAGTTATGAAGCAGCTCACCACACTGCGTTTCCATGAAGAGACCAGCTCCCCGATGTTATCCACTGGGTTTATGATCACATGGTGCAGGAACTCACTCCAGTCCACTGTCAGGGAATTATCTTTGTCCATCCTGGAGCGTTCAGCCAACAAATACACTTTACATCACCACAGTATTAGTTAACCCTGTAAAAGGCTTTGTATATTCACAGAAAGTCATCTGCTGTGCCCATCGTTGCTGCCAACTCCTCAGCACTGGTCCAACTCTAATCAACAGAGACCAGACTATTTCTGTGTGTATAAAATTAACCATTACTCCACAATTTTAAAAAGTTACATTGTTACAGAGTGACAGAGTTTACCCATGTTGGATTATGGTGATCTGCTTTTTATGAATGCACCTACACAGCACCTCAAGAAGTTGGACAGTGTGTACCACAGTGCTTTGCGTTTTATTACAGGCTGTGGAAATCGTGTGCATCATTGTACGCTGTATGCTGTTGCCGAGTACCCCTCTCTGTACGTCCGCAGACTTCTCACTGGCTGATTTTTGTTTATAAATGTATTATTGGGCTGCTTCCATCTTACCTTTGTATACATATGGTTAGAAACCAACAGCAATATGGTTTACGCTCTCAAAAGTTTTTACAGATGATAGTTCCGAGGGTCAGGACAGAGCTGGGAAAGACAGCTTTCAAACATGCTGCCCCTTCTTCATGGAATGAGTTACAAAAGGAACTAAACTTGACAGACCTTATTACTTTGGGAGAATTCAAATCCACTATAAAGGAGCGTGAAACAAATTCTATTGGTAAATGTAATTGTTTTTAGAATCGCACTAATTGTTGTTGTGGTATTTTTGTACTAATCTTTTATTGTGGATTTCTATATCGTGTAATTCATGTTTGTGGATGACTGTTGTTTTGTATTGTATTGTTGTAACCATGTCGCTGCTGCCCTCTTGGCCAGGTCACTCTTGAAAAAGAGGTTTTTAATCTCAATGAGTTTTTTTACCTGGTTAAATAAAGGAAATAAATAAATAAATAAATAAATAAAAGTGTCCCAGGCAGAAACATCATAAAAAATGCATACTTTTTTTTTTTTTTTTTTTTTTTGCATAAATCTTTTAATCATCTTCTGCCATGATCATAAATCACAAATATTTAATTATCTTCAGAATTTTAACTCTTTTTATGCCACTGTATGTGATGCAATGTTAAGTAAAAAGAACAGACAAAAATTGTATATTTTAAATATTCTCAAAGCAAAGTGGATTTTTTTAGAAAGGGTTGTTGTCAAAAATGATCAATAATATATTTTAGAGACATTTTTGCCTGTGCTATGTAGAATCTAAAAACCAACTCCCGTTAAAACTCATTTGTAGTTTTTGTTACTACAAAAAAATTCCAACTCCATCTAAATCAGTGTTGTTGGTGATCTTTGAGAGGCCCAAAGCTGCAGCCCGTCCACAAAAGGGCAAAAGGGTTTGTTGTCCCGGGCCTCAGGGTCAGAGGGGCCCAGGAGTGGTCCTTCTTCTTAGATTATTTCTTATAATGGGTCACGTGAAGTCTTTTTGCCCCGGGCCCTCGTCAGCGGGCCTGCACAGCTGTAATAACCCTCCCTAGAAAAATCCACTTTGCATTGAGAATATTAAAAATCTTAAAAAAAATTGTGTGTTTTTACAAAATAATGTAGATGCTATTACATAAACTGGCATAAAAATAATTACAAATCTGAAAATAATTAAATATTTGGTATTTATGATCAGGGCAGAAGTTGAATAAAAGATTTATGCAAAAGAAAAGTAGAAAAAAAAATAATATATACTATTTCTATGTTGTTTTGTGATGGGGACACTTTTGTCTCTGAACAGGAGCAACATAACAGATTTAGTTAAAGAAAGTAAAATTTTAGAATTGTGTTAAGAACATCAACATTAGTGAGACATATTATCAAAAAAAATAAAATTTTAAAAGCGTACTTTTGTCCTTGTTGAGGCATAAGGGTTAAGACAGCTGGCCCAGCTTTGATAACCATAATGACAATTATCTTATTCCATCTCAGGTTAGGAACAGGACACTATAATGAGAAATAGGAAATTATAAAAGTGGTCCTTACATTTGTATAATTTGTTTAGCGTTGGCTTTTGTGAGGACGAGTCCTAACTCCTTAAACAAACGGATGATGTCCTCCTGGTCTATGGCCCCTGGACACACAACAAACACACAACTATTATACTTATAATATTTAAATATGTCCAGTAACAAGCTTCTACTTCTAAACAGTGTTAGAAGTACCAGCAGTGGTAGTAGTAGAAGAAGTACAGTAGATGAGTGGCAGTGCTAATAGATAGTCATAGTAGTAGTAACAGCAGCAGTAATAATTGTAGTAGTAGTAGTAGCAGCAGTGGTAGTTGTAGAAGTAGTGGTAGTAGTAGAGAAAAAAAAGAAGTACAGTAATAATAGGAGTAATGGCAGTATGAGTAGTAGTAGTAGCAGTAGGAGCTGTAGTAGAACTTGCAGTAAGCAAACTAGCAATAAGAGAGGTAGCTGTAGTGGTAGTAGCAGTGTTAGTTGTAGAAGTAGTAGTAGTGGTTGTATTACAAGTAGCAGCAGTAGTAATAATAGCAGTAGCAGTATTAGCCGGAGGAGCAGTAGTTGCATCAGTACAGTACAGTATTAGTAGGAGCATTAGTAGTAGTAGTAGTAGTGGTATTACTAGTAGCAGCAGTAGTAATAAAAGTAGAAGTAGTATTAGCAGTTGGAGCAGTCAGTAGTTGTTGTAGAAGTACTGGTAGTAGTAGAAGCAGCGGTTGTAGTAGTAGTGGTAGTTGTAGTAGTAGTAGAGGCAGCCATAGTAGTACTGTAAACACAGAGAGGTGTCATGGCCGCTCTGACCTTCAGCTGCAGGTTTACAATCACAACAATCAAACACAGCGACTGCACAAAACCATATACTGTACTACCATTACTTTATAGTGCAGTATGTAGTAGCTGAAAGGTCAGAGGTTTGATTCCCTGACGTGCAGCCCAAAACTCCAGCCTTATTGTGCCAGTCCCAAGCCCAAACAAAAGGAGAGGGGTGCATCAAGAGCTTCTATAACCAGGGCCATACACAGGATTTTAGAAATGCTGAGGTCTATTATGTTGACGGCCACTTTAGTCCTGGTTTAGTCCTGGTTTAGTCCTGGTTTAGTCCTGGTTTAGTTCTTGTTTAGTCCTGGTTTAGTCCTGGTTTAGTTCTTGTTTAGTCCTGGTTTAGTCCTGGTTTAGTTCTTGTTTAGTCCTGGTTTAGTCCTGGTTTAGTTCTTGTTTAGTCCTGGTTTAGTCCTGGTTTAGTCCTGGTTTAGTCCTGGTTTAGACCTGGTTTAGTCCTGGTTTAGTCATTGTTTAGTCCTTGTTTAGACCTGGTTTAGTCCTGGTTTAGACCTTGTTTAGTCCTGGTTTAGTCATTGTTTAGTCCTTGTTTAGTCCTGGTTTAGACCTTGTTTAGTCCTGGTTTAGTCATTGTTTAGTCCTTGTTTAGACCTGGTTTAGTCCTGGTTTAGTCCTGGTTTAGTCCTGGTTTAGACCTTGTTTAGTCCTGGTTTAGTCCTTGTTTAGACCTGGTTTAGTCCTGGTTTAGACCTTGTTTAGTCCTGGTTTAGTCATTGTTTAGTCCTTGTTTAGACCTGGTTTAGTCCTGGTTTAGACCTTGTTTAGTCCTGGTTTAGTCATTGTTTAGTCTTAGTTTAGTCCTTGTTTAGACTTCATTCAGCCCTGGTTTAGTCCTGGTTTAGTCCTGGTTTAGTCCTGGTTTAGACCTCATTCAGTCCTGGTTTAGTCCTGGTTTAGTCCTCCTGTCTTTTTCCAAAATAAGTACTTGTTTAGAGTATTTTTAATCCTGGTTTACACCGGTTTAGTTCTTATTTATTCCTGATTTAATCTCTGACCTCTATGTCCATAACAGTAGCTTATTTTAGTGAATAGCATATAATAATAATAATATTTAAAATCACTCACCGCACTTGTCTCTGTCCAAATCTTCAAAGTGAATTTTCCATTTTCTCTCTCTGTCCATCATGTAACCCAGGAACTCTGTGTAATCCAACAAACCATCCTTATCTTGGTCATACGAGTCTATAATATTCTGAAAAAAAAAAACAAAAAATACAATAAGACAGCACAGAGAGCAGTCAAAATTGCAGTTTTCATTCATAAACCTAAAAATACCTGCACTTTTCCATCCGCTGACAGGATCCCGTGCTTTCTCATTTCACTGAACAGCTCTGCCTTTGAAATGTAGCCATCATTGTCCTGGTCCAGTTTGACAAACAGCCCACGAAATTGGTCCATTTTAATACAAAAAATTACAAAAACATACAAAATCTAAACTAAATCCTATGTGTAACTAAAGCTGGAGGAGTTAAAGTCCCATTGGTAATCGGCCATGGGACCAAAGGTAGCAGCCCTGCACTCAGCGCTGACTCATTGGGACTGAGCTCGGGACAGGTCGATAATGCAGTGGGGCAAAAAAAACATAACTGCAATTCATATAAAGGCCGGAAGATGGCGCTGTTGCTAAAGGAAAAACGCCACTCACTTGACAGACAGGAGATCAGGAAAATAAAGATGCAATAATAATAAATAAAGAAAAATGAACTTGTAAGAGCAGGTGTAGTAGAAGTAGAAGAAGAATTGCATTAGGTAGTACTAATAGTAGTAGTAGTAATAGTTGCAGTAGTAGTAGTAGTACAGTGTTGTAGTTATAGTAGTTACAAAAGGAGTAGTAGAAGTTGAAGCAGTAGCAGCCAGTTTTACTTTTACTCAAGCAGTTGGTTTGTAGTTTTATCTCAACATATTTTTTACTTTTACATGAGTAATATTATTTTGCAGTAACAGTACTCTTACTCTTACTTGAATACTCTGTGTGACAAGATTTGGAAATATATTTAGAAATGTGTGTTTCTTGCAGCGATGAGACCAAGTCATAGTTTTGCAAATCACAAGAAAGTCTCAAGTCTTTGGCCTCAACTAAGAGTCAAGTCCCAGTCCTGCACTTTGAGTTTTGAGTCTTTTTAACCTTTAAGACTCCAAACTTATTCTTGTCACATTTATATTGTTGAATTTACCCTCATGTCCCATCTTAGAAAATTAAAAATATATTTTCAGGAGAAGTTTTTCTGTTCAACCAGATGTTACATTGTTGCTGTAGACCTACTGTTTGGAAACCCTAAGCCTAGAAAACAGTTTTCTGAATGCTTTTAAATCAAAGCCAAGTTTTTTTAAATATATATATAAACAACATATAAAAGTATCAGCGATTTACGATAAAAAAATACCTTTAGCAGCCATTTGAACACAGGTGATAAGAGTAAAACTAGACATAAAACTGTCCCAGTACATTGTATATTCACAATATCAATAAAATGTGCTCCACTGGCCTTTGTCAGATGTTCAGGCTTCACTCTCTCACATTTGACTTTTAACAAAGTAAACCCAGGGACAGTGGACCACAGGGAGCTGCAGGGAGCCAGACAACACTGCAGAAAACTCCAGCTGTGTTCATTTCTCACTCTTTACTGTCTGAGGGAGCTCACTGTGCACAGGGAAACATCTCCTTTTTTTTTTTTTTTTTAATAGACAACATACACATCTCATAAAGGATCAATAAAATACAACACAGAATCATAAAACAGTGCTTTGTACTCTGTAAACATATAACATATCATTTAAATATAAATACTTATTAATTATTAAGAGATTAGATAGGATTATTATCCAACAAGTACAGTACAAACATATTATAAATAAATAGCTACAGAATCACTTGTTCATTGTTAAATATTTTCATATACAATATTATATACATATTAATAATCCTGTTGCTTTTCTTATCATTTACACATTCCAACTACTGATAATAACCTTTACTTCACACATATAATGATGACAATTTGGAATAATCCCACTTGCTTTACATTTATGGATATGATATTTACCAATCAAAATAAACCAGTTACATATATATTCAGTATTATTATTAGTGCATTCGAAGTAAGTAAAAATATTTCTAGATTCAAGCTCAAAAATAACATTTGTATGATCAATTAAAAACTTTTCAATTTGGGACCAAAACAACATGGAATGATGACAGATTCTGAAAAGCTGTCACAGAATGAACGTTCCTCATTAATATCTGTGAAGTTTGATATTTGTGACATATATATTATGTACCACTCTAAAGTGCACTTCTTTAATCTTGTTGTTAAAGCGGTATTTAGGTAACAGCCATGATATATTCCAATTTATGTTAGGAAAGATATTGTTCCAAAATGTTTTACTCCTGGGGATTACTTTTCTGTGTGTTGTGTATAAATTTGTTGTTGCATTTCTTATCTAAAATATCTATTTCTTCAAGCATCAATAGGAGTTCACTGTTGACTGTTTCTTGTTGACTGAGTATGTGACTTTTCATTAGTTAGGGATACCCCTAATTACTGAGTTATATTCTTTGTTAGTTATAGGGAAAGCTTTAATATAAATAAACCTTTCATATTTAAATGGGAAACCGTCTGTGTCAAACACATCACATCAATCCATGTTTGTTTGAAAATAGATTTGTTATTAATAATTATATCATTGTTATTCTACAAGATGGTTTTGTGTGGAGTAAAGATCTCTGTGTAATGACATAAAGCAGCGCGTGCGTCAGAGGATTCACGTAGTCTCTCTCAGGCGTCTTTTCACTTTTAGACCTCTATTGCAAAGGTTTATTTATCATTTTTAGATTTTTTTTTTTTTATTGTTTTTGTTCATTCTAATCTGTACCTGAACGCCTCGTGTCTGGTATGGAGTGGGCTGCTCTCAGCTGTGAGGGGAGGGAGGGACACAGAGGCAGTGATATAACTAAAAACTTTAATAAACATATATATTTACATTTATATATAAAAAAAAACCTGACCTCCAGCTTTAGAAGTCACCCTGGATGTGCTGTGGAAGTGTTGTTGACGCTCCGAGACAGAAGGTGGCGCCACAGCCGATGCCAGAGTGCTGCGGTCCTAACAGAAGAAGAAGAGTTAGTTGTTTTTCCAGTGAACAGCAGCATCCTGCAGAGATTTCAAGGGTTTCACGAAAGTAAGTAAAACATGCCCCTAATGCTCCAAAAGACAATAGCTTTACTTAACACTTTATGCTGCTGTCAGAGACTTACGGCTTTACTCTTTTTTCTGCCAGGACTTGGTCAAACTCTGTCTTTTCTCCCGTAGAAGAAGAGTAACTGCTAACTTAGCTTTAGCACAGGTCACGTGACTGAGGGAAGCTGCTGTTGAACTGAAAATACAAACTCTGTTAATCAGTTTTTAAAGTGTTTAAAACATATTGTTTTATACAATATGTGCATTTTATGTTTAATTGTTCTCCTTTATCCTCTTCTCTCACACAAACTAACTTCATGTCCTCTTTCAGTACATCCATAAATCTCCTCTTTGGTCTCCAGCTCCAACTCTAACTTTAGGCTCATCCTTCTGTCCATATACTCACTGTCCCTCCTCTGTTCATGTCCAAACCATCTGACTTTATCTCTAAAACCTCTCACATAAGCTGTTCCTCTGATGGACTCGTTCCTGATTCAATCCATCCTCGCCTTGAACAAAGAGAACATCTTAAATTCTGCTAAATTGCCTTTTTTTTTTTTTAGCTTTTAATGTTATAATGTTGTTTCCACCTTAAAAACATACCAGAAGTTGTATTTTCATTCATTCACACGTTTGCAGGGTTTCTGTTGGGTAAAGAAAGTAAAAAAAAACACGAATTTAAGGCCTTACATTTGCCGAGATGTGGAGTACTAACACTTAAATATGTCACATACATTTACTGTAACCACCTGCGTTCACAGCTTATTCTGAAATACCCACTTAAATTCTCAAAGGCATTTTACCGTCGCTGATATGTTGCTCAGATTTTTTCTTACCAAGAACAAAATATTTTGCGTCTCTCACTGTCGTCAGTCGTCACAATAAAACGGCTCAGCCTTTTTGTGCTCTGCGGACTTATGAAGTAGGTCTTAATTTTCTTCAACAATGTTTTTAAAAAGTCTTAAATTCAACTGGTGGAGCCATGCAGAAACCCTGTGTTTGAGTAATCCTGTATGCTGAGGCGCTGCCCCTCTCGAGAGCTGAAAACGCTTGGTCTCACGTAGACTTGTGAAACCAAGAAATGCTCCTGCTCTCACCTCTGTCTTGTTCACCTTTCCTTTCATTCTTGCTGAAATTTTTCATCACACAACAACTCTGACAGGTTCACCTCCCGTTACGAACCTGCGGCACATCTTTCTCCATTTCTCCTAAAATCCTGCACCTCCTGTCCCTCAGCTCCCTGTAACCTCGACACTACACCGGCGTCTCTTGTTCACACACACGTATCCTGTTTTGCTCCATGTGCATTATGTGTAATTGTTAAGTTAATATTATGGTACTGTATTGGCTATATTACATTTTATTATATAGGGTAGTTGTTTTTTTCTGTCCTGTGGTGTGACACAACTTTGAAGTTGAATAGAAAGAATATTAAATAATAATTTCAAATAAAAATCAGTAATATAAAAAGTTTAAGGAAATCTTTTTGTAAGCAATTCATCATTTTAAGCATAAATCATTGTCAAAAAATGACATTCACTACAATTTGGCCATTGTAGTTCTTGTCATAAAATATTTTTATTTGTTTATGTCTGTTGTGCTAACTTAATACTTTATTCCTGTCATATCATAAAATATGATTTTTAACATTTAGAATTTCATTTTGAAAAAAATACAGCTGTCACACCACAGGACACCAAACAGACACACGTTAACAGATTTTGAGAAAATCAGGATTTTACTAAAATGAATAATAAAATAACAGTTCCTTTGACCTTAACTCCAGAGTCTGTCTGCTCTGTAAATGACAGATGGCTCCTGTAGGTTTTGTTGCAGCTGCATGTTTAAAAAAAGATTTTCCATGATTATACACTCAAGGAAAAAAGAAACACACCACTGCTTTTTTACCACATTTTTGTTTGGTTACTTATTTTTGATGGAAATATTCCATGTGCACATCAACCATATACCCGTCCCTGATATTCAGACCCAATTAATCAATGCTTATGACAGTTTCAATAACAATAACATGACCAAACAATAATAATGCAGCAGTTGTGACATGTGGTCGACCAGATGTGGGACGGTCATTGGAGGATCCAGTGGTGTGGAAACGCTCAGCGAGGCGTACAACAGTAGAGTGATGGACTCCAAACTCCTGGCTACAGCCGTGTGCTCCTTCAGCTTGAAGCAGGCCAATGGCTGCCAATCTCTCTCTGGTTGCAGGAGTCGTGGCATTGGGAACAAATGTGCTTTTTTTTCCATTTTGGTGTCTTTTTATAGAGAATGGTTGTGCACAATTGAGGACAGGTCCAATTCATCTCTGAGTTTTCCTCATGACCCAGACAGAGGTGATTAATACAAAAATACAGTTGTTATTGCTCATCAAAATCAATCAACCAGAACCAGGAAAACAGTCATTTCATTTTGACTCAGAATAGAACTAAACTCATTGAAGTCTGTCATTTTTCACTGGCTGTAATATTTTTTGACAAATTGAGAAAATTAAAGTGGTGCGTTTCTTTTTTCCTTGAGTGTATTTTATTACAAGATTAAACTGATTGTAATTTTTATTGTAGGATTCAGCTGCAGTTAACAGTGTTGTTTTAGTAAAGTACAAATATTTGACAATGTGCTAAAAACTTTAGGAACTGTCCCAGACTCTAGTGACTTGTTTTGGAAATGTTTGTATTTTGTATTTTGAAAATGTTACAGTCACACCACAGAACATTTTACAGTTTTTTCGTAAAATATAAAAAAATAACACACAACTTCTTTTTAAAACTTCAGAGATTGCATAGCAGACGCTGTGCTGCGCTGCTGAGAGAATTTTGGAGGAGGAAAAACACAATTTAACACATTTTTCAACTGATTATGAGAAACGTAAACCACCCATTATTACTTTTACTAAAATGTCTCCATCTTCTCCACAGGGGAAAATGGCCGACCTCTCTGGCTCCGTGGACCCCTCCCGCTTCTCCTGCTCCCTCTGTCTGCAGCTCTTCACTGACCCGGTGACCGTCCCGTGTGGACACAGCTTCTGCATGGGCTGCCTGTCTAAGCTGTGGGACGGGGACCAGAGCAGCACCTGTCCCCAGTGCAGAGCCTCCTTCAGCCCCAGACCGGCCCTGGGCACTAACCTCCTGCTGCTGGAGCTGGTCCAGAGTCTGAGCGCCGTGAGGCTAAACCCGGCTCCCTCTGCCCCGCCGCTGACCTGCTTCCAACACCCGACCTTTGACATATCAGCTGTTCAACCTGAGAGGAGCGGCGGGGAGGTGAGTGAGCCAAAACTACTCTGAGATAAACTGTAATGAAATGTTTGAAGCTGGGGAATAGGACACACAATGCTTCAGGTACTGTTTATGGGTTTTTTCATTTCTCAAGGAAGAAAAACTGATGTAATAAACAGCAGAGGCGCCTGTGGAATAGGACAAACCAAACCAAAAATACAATTCACAGGCAAAACTGTCACATCAGCTTATTACACTGTAAAATATTCATCACACACACAGTTCTTAGCAAGATTTCTTGAGTTTTTGTGGCCCCCAAACACGTCGTTCTCAACAAGTAAAACTTTAAAAGTCCCTTATTTTGTTAAAAAATCAACCTTTTTGGAGCTTTTAAAAATGTTATAATGTTGTTTCCACCTCAAAAACAAACCTGGAGTAGTATTTTGTCTGAGTAATCCTGTATTTTGAGGGGCAGAAAATGCTCGCCCTCACGGCTCTATATAGACATGTGAAACCAGGAAGTGCTCCTGGTTTAAAAACACATAAACACTCCGTCATAAAAGCATTAAAATAAGGTTTTGGGGAAATAAACTAAATTTAATTATTAACTTTTTCTGCTTTTGATGCTGTCCCTATTCACAAATAAGTACAGACGCCCATAGTTGGTCTTTTTTTTCAATAGCTGTTATGTATTTTTGCAGCGTCTTTTGGGTGAAACTCGAAGAACTCTGGCTCAGCAAATTGCGCAGAAGGAAACGGAGCGTCACCAACTTCAAAATGCTGTGAAGGCTTTTTCTGTAAGCACCAAACGATTGAGAGATTTATGCTCGGGAGATGTTCTGAGTTAAAGTGAACATACCAAACGGTCTTTCTCCTTTTTCAGCGTCAGGTAAAAACAGCGACGAAGGACAGCAGTAAGATCTTCTCTGAGCTGCTGGACTTCGTGGAGAGACGTCGCGTGGAGATGAAGGAGCTGATCCGGACTCAGGAAAAAGCCGAAATAACTCGAGCAGAAAACCGGCTTCAGCGTTTGGAGCGGGAGATCTCTGAGCTGAGGTCCAGAGAGGCACAACTGGAGAAACTGTCACACTCAGGGGACCAACAGTTAGTTACACAGGTAAATGTGCACCAATCAGGCAAAACATTATGACCACTATAGAGGACCAAAACTGACAAATCTATTAATAAATAAATGATCTCTCATTCCCAAATAATTATATAAACAACATAACAAATGCTAAAATAAAAATATACTTTTTTTAAGTGAAGGTGTAAGTTTTGGTTACAATCTCTCTGTGTTTATTTCTACATTTGCTTTATTTTATTATGTATTTTTTCCTCTTTTATTTATTCCCACATTTATTTTATTGATTGATTTCTGTCACTGAAATGCAGATAAAGGGGGTGTGTCCTGACGATGTCATTGGTCGATCACTGCGTGGACTTTCTGCAGATTATCTGTGGCTTTGATTGCTTTTGTCTCACACGCTCCCTTCATTTGCATTTCGGTGACAGAAATCAATCAATAAAGAATAAAGAGAAGAGGAAAATTAACTCTAGGCCTCCAGCTCTAACCTCAGCCTCATCCCTCTACTATATATTCACTGTCCCTTCTTTGTACATGTCCAAACTAGGGCTGCACAATATGGAGAAAACATGTGCTGAAAATTGCGTTAATGATATTATTGCGAGCCTACTTTTTGAACATAGTAAGTTAAATTCACTACATTTCACAAAAATGTAAGTTCCTGTATTTACAAGTCAAAACAGCGACAAAATCAAAACTTAACACAGACAAAACCAGGAATAAAACAAGGCTAAGCTGTGACTAAATTAATTAAATTACCACTAAAACTGGACTTTTTAAACATTTTTATTTAGTCACAACACATGTTCTTTTAAGGCTCTGGTGGAAAATGATTCTTCAGTGTAAATCTCTGTCAGATGGAAGACCACAGCGTTATTGTGATATATTTATAATATTGCGATACGGATATTGCGTGTGCTGATATTGTGATAATGATAATTTTGCGATATATTGTGCAGCCCTAGTCCAAACCATCTCAGTCTGGCCTCTCTCCAAAACATCTCACCTGAGCTGTCCCTCTGATGGACTCATTCCTGACCCTATCCTTCATCGTGAACAAAGAGAACCTCATCTTCAGCTTCCTCCTGTCTGTTTCTCCAAGCCACTGTCTCTAAACAAGAGTTTTTCTTCAGTTCTTTACAGTTTTACTTCAAAAGTCTTGAGGATAGCATGTATTGTCTCAGATTTTTTACTTTATTGACATAATAAGGAGTGTGTGGAATTGCAATTTTAACTTTTGCCACCAGATGTCACTACCAGAACACCTGCACATCCCATTACTGGCAGAGTGAACCCTAAACATGATTTTGTTGTCCTTTCAGATGTGTGTGTCTTTGGGCCGTCCAGTCTCTGCCGGTTCTCCTGTAGTCAATCCAAATGTTTCCTTTGGTTCTGTGAGAAAAGCCATTCTGGACCTAAAACAGCAGCTGGAGACTGTTTACCACCAAGAACTACCCACTGTGACTGCTGCAGGTCATACATATTTAACCTATTATGGTAAATTAATGCTTATTAAAAAAAAATCTTGTATTTTCTTGTGATTACAGTGACATCTGTGAACATACTGCAGATGGAAATACCAAGTAAAGGTAAAGCCCAACATGTTGCACAAACATCTACACATTTCTGCAAATTCAAAAAATCCTATTGGTCACAATTTAATGAATAAGTATTAATGCAGGGGAATAATATATAACATTACACACAAAATGAAATCAAATTATTCACTTGAGGATATTAAGCTGGTGCGCCATAACAAAAGCTCACTTAGTAACCGTAAATGTATGGAGTTTGGCGAAATCTCAAGTACAATTTAAAGCTAAAATCATAAGGATTTTACTGACAATGTAACTTATTTAAGTTTGTGTTGATGCTTTTCTATAACTAACAATATTGAGCTGATTATATCTGTTTACAAGGAAGCACTGAAACCTGACATAACTTTCAGCAGATAAGTTTGTTACTAAAATGTGGAAATTGTACATTTTAATGTCAGGTACTCAGTTTGTCATTAGACTAATTAAATTATAAATAAAAAAGTTAATAATAGTTATAATTATCTTAAACTGAGAATATGTTTTATTGTGTCCTAGGAGCCTCTGAGTCTGCACACATTCCAGCTTTGGACAGCAGAGAGGGCCTCCTTCAGTGTGAGTTGTATCCATTACACAAACTTCATTAATACCACTGCTTTTTATTAAAGAGGTTATGTTCTGCTAAATTAAATAGACTTTTCCTCTCCTTCTGCCATGTTATAATGTTGTTCCTTCATCAAAAACAGACCTGGAGTCGTGTTTTGTTTCATTCACGCCTGTTTGAGTAATCCTGTATTCTCCGCTCAGAACGCTCTGCCCCACGAGCCCCGCCCACTCCAGGAAGCACTGACCAATCAACAACAAGCCCTCTACATCCAGTCTGCTCTCATTCATTTATCCAAACAAATGGTGTACAGCTTTGTTTCCACTGATTGCTCACAGACATGTTTACTTTTGTAGTAAAATGGCATCATACAAAAAGTTTAAGGAAGTAAACAGCTTTTTTTTTTGTTTCTGTTTAAAATACCATAACAGCTCTGCACTCTGCTGCCCTCTGCTGGTCTCTTCACCTTCTTTATGGGTGTAGTAAAGAAATAAATGGAAACGTTTTCTTTTAATTTTAAAAGTTACACTGCTCCTGTTCAGAGACAAACATGTCCCCGTCACAAAACATCATAAAATATGTATACACGCATATTTTTTGTACTTTTTTGCGTAAATCTTTTAATCAACATGTGCCCTGATCATAAATACCAAATATATATATATATATATTTTTTTTTTGAATTTTAACACTTTTATGCCATTGTATGTAATAGCATCTCCAAAAATGAAATATTTTTAATATTCTCAAAGCGTCAGTCTGCCCCAGGGCAGCTGTGGCTACAGAAGTAGCTTACCACCACCAAGTGTGACTGAGGAGTGAATGAATAATTGATCAATTGTAAAGCGTCTTTGAGTGTCCAAAAAAGCGCTATATAAATTCGATGAATTATTATTATTATTATTATTATTAAAGCAAAACTGATTTTTTTGTAGAGGGGATTATTACAGCCTTGGGTCTGTCAAAGATTACCAACAACATTTATTTTTAGGGATAATTTTTTCTGTGCTATGTAGAATCCAAAAAACAACTCCCACTAAAACCCATTAAAAGTGGTTGTAAATTTTTGTTAATACAAAAAAATCCCAAATCCTTCAAAATTGATGTTACCCCAATGATTTATGCAAAAAAGTAGAAAAAAATTTGTGATAAAATACTCACATGAGCCACATTTCATAGAAAAAGTTAGAACCACTGCAAAAAAATAAAATGTGAAAATGACGCTTTTGTCCTCATCGGGGTACGAGGATTAAAAACATAAATAAAAGTATGATATGTCTCCTTTGAGCTTTTATTTGCTGTGTCCTTTCAGACGCCTGTCCCGTGACGGTGGACCCCTTCACGGCCCACCGGGAGCTGACTCTCTCTGCAGGGAACCGTGCGGTCGGTCGAAAAGGTGAACTCCACTCGTACGCGGAGCACCCGGAGAGGTTCGACTGCTGGGCCCAGGCTCTGTCCCACGAGGGGCTGACGGGACGGAGCTACTGGGAGGCGGAGTGGGACGGGACACAGGTGGCTCTGGGGGTCGCCTACAACAGCATCGGTAGAAAGGTACACACACATCTGCACTTCAGTGTGTTAGGGCCATGTTTTTAACATAGCACCACACCGCCTCGACCAATAATCCTTTCCTTCTCTTTCACTGGCAGAGTTTCTGGATCATGTTTATATTTGGCTTCTTAGTTACATGATATGGCTATAATTTGGATTTGTGGGAAATGTTTACAGAGACTTCTAAAAGAGTTTCTAATCCATGCAGTGATTTCCAGAACTTAATGTTTGTTTTTTAAGCAGTATCACGTGAACATCAGGAGCGTCTAAAGGGGGGTATACACCAAGGCGACGATCGCCCATCTGAAGCCATCTGAACGGTTCTTCCACATCGCTCATTTCCGTCCTTTTGATCTGTATGCGCCGTCTGCCCCCATTGCTCCAGGACGGAGGCCGTCTGACCAGTTTCCTGCCGATTGGCCTTGTTGTTGTTGAATCGGCGTCTTTTGTCTTTGGCACGAAGCGCTCTGATTAGGCCTAGCACTACAGCTGCCGCGCCAATCAGCTCACGGGAATTTTAGCAGAAGTGACGGAGTGACGAGAGGTGAAACCCGCTGTGGCAGCGTACTGTCACCATTTTTGCATTCTTCGCAGTTTCGTGCGGAAAGTTATCTTCTTCAAGTAACAGAGCAGCGGCATCTAATCCACACAAAACAATGTCCAAACCGGCCATGATCACGCTTCTGTAATGTTCAGACAAGCTGAGAACAGTGGCAGACCATGCAGATGTACTCCGCAAACATTGTGTCACTTCTGTTTATCTTTGTTCACTGGCTAGCGCCATCTGCCGCTTTGGGGGGGTAATTACATCACGCGCATGCGCAAGACACGGTCTTTAGGTCGGTTGTCGCTTCTGTGTATAAAGAGGGAAAAAGGTCATGCGACGTGAGGAAACGTGAGGGAACGAGAGGAGACGAGAAGAGACGAGCTGTCGCTCCGTCTTTTCAGTGGCAGTCTGGGAGTCGCCTTGGTGTATCGAGGCCTTAATACATTCAAGACGAATAATAGGTGGTGCCAGTTAACATTTTTCTCATCTCCAGCTATTTTTACAACCCAAATTACAGAAATGTTAGCACTTTTTTATTTATTTTTAAATATATTTTTTTTATTTAACCATTCTTTAACCAGGAAAGTCCCATTGAGATTCAAAGATCTCTTTTTCAAGGGAGTCCTGGCCAAGAGGCATCAACAACACAACCCACAGTGCATACAAAATACAATAAAAGAGAAATAAGAGTTAAAAACAATGAGATAATAAAAAGACACATTTAAAAGCAGTGGCAGGTTAGTGATTGCATCTCCAGGTCTTTCAAAATGGACTCAAAATGATCCAAAGGGACAAGATTTTGTAGTTTTAAGGTCCAGTCTGTAGGAGCACAATACTGAAAAGACATTTTTCCGCTCTCTGCCCTGACCCCGGGGGGATAAAATTAAACCTAAAAGACTTTCAAATCACCTGAGCCAATAGATTTTTCACAGAAGAACATAGATAACATAACAAATTTTTACATTTTTATGCACAACATGAGCTCATTTCTAATTTGATACCTCACAATAGTTGGGACAGGGGCAACACATGGCTGTAAAAGCAAGAAATGTTAAAAAGATTAAGCTGGGAGAACATCTAGCAGCTAATGAAGTTGATTTCAGGTCTGTAACATGGTGAGCTATAAACGGGATGTGTTAGAGAGGCAGAGTCTCACAGAAGTAAAGATGGGCAGAGGCTCTCCAATCTGTAAAAGAGTGCGTGAAAGGATTGTAGAATACTTCCAGAAACCACTTTGGGTAAACACGATCCGCTGAGCCATCAGGCAAAAAGCATGATCCGGAAGCACAGAGGAGGAGAGCTTCCAGGGTTTCATCAGTGCTCAGTTCAAATGCCAGCAGCCCTGTTGGTCCCATATGAACCACCTCGGACTCTGAGAACCTCAGGGTCTTCTGCTGGTGCCCAGAGTTAGTATTAAACTCAATGAAGCAGCTTTTGAGTTTTATGCAGCTGGGAAGGCCTCTACTCTGGCAAAGTTCAAGTCCAGGCTAAAAGCTCCTTTTTATCTCTGTGTATGACAACTGGAAGTGTTTTATCTGCCGCTGTAAGACCAAACGCACGTTGCCATTGTTGACAAAGTTTAGATTACATTCACCCACTGCCTTTGACTAAACTTATTCTCTCCTCTTTCCTTCCTCAGGGCTCGTCCAATGACTCCAGACTGGGACACAACTCTCACTCCTGGTGTTTGAAATGCAGTCCGTCGTCCTTCTCCTTTTGCCACGAGAACCGCGAGCAGCAGGTGGTGGTTCCCGACAGCACCGTGTCCCGTCGGATCGCGCTGTTTTTGGACCACGGCTCCGGGCTGCTCTGCTTCTTCACCGTGACTCAGGAAGGAGTCCACCTCGTGCACAGACTGGAGAACCACTTCACGCAGCCTCTGTACGCTGCCGTGTGGCTCGGCAGCAACTCCTCTGTCACCTTCCAAAACTGAGCGCTGCTGTTTTTTTATTCTTGACTGGTCTTCCTCTAGGCCTCCAGCTCTAACCTCAGCATTCTTCTCCTCATAGTCACCATCCCTCCGCTGTACGTGTCCAAACCATCTCAGTCATTACTGTGGTAAGAAGGGCTACAGATAAAGCTGTAAACTGCTGCAAAAACAGACGTTTTATGGTTTATGTTGACAGCTAATTAAATGTTTGAGTGCTGTATGAAGCCAGCTCTAGAACTAGAAACAGGTGCTGATAATTGACACAATATAGTCTAATATTATTTAGCATTATTTCTTTTTATTACAGCTCGTGACTAAATTATGACAAGAACAACAGAAGAATAAGCAATGTGTGAAATATTGTGATAAAGATATGAACAGAGATACTGGAGACACTTTTTGACACAGCAAAGGTTAAATTCAGTTTTATTTTAGAAAGAAATACAAATGGGGTTAAATCAAAAAGAACACTAAATCAGGACTAAACTAGAACTAAACCAGGACGAAACCAGGTCTAAAGCAGGTCTAAAGCAGGACTAAACTAGAACTAAACCAGGACGAAACCAGGTCTAAAGCAGGTCTAAAGCAGGACTAAACAAGAACTAAACCAGGACGAAACCAGGTCTAAAGCAGGTCTAAAGCAGGACTAAACCAGGATTTAAAAAGACTAAACTAGAAATACACCAGGATTGTACAAGAACTAAACCAGATCTAAATCAGGACAAAGGCAGGACAAAACCAGGTCCAAACCTGGACTAGACCAGTACTAAACCAGGTCTAAACTTGGTCTAAATGCGGACTTAACCAGGACTAAACCAAGATTAAACAAGGTCTATATCAGGATTTAAAAGGACTAAACTAGAACTAAACCAGGATTATACAAGGACTAAATCAAGACAAAACCAGATCTAAACCAGGACTAGACCAGAACTAAACAAAGTCTAAACTAAACAGGGTCTAAATTGGGACTAAACCAGGATTAAACCAGGTCTAAATCAAGACTAAACCAGTGTTATACAAGGACAAAAGTTCTAAACCAGGACTAGACCAGGACTAATCCAGGAATAAAGCAAGACCAGACCACGACAAAACAGAATTAAACCAGGTCTAAATTTCAGACTGATTAGAGATAAAACCAGGATTTTAAATAAATGCAAAAATAAAGTCCAACTCACAGATTTTCTTCCTTTTTTTATTTCTACCTTCTAAAGTGTCATATTGTGTTTTACATCTGTTTTAAGGTTGTACCACAGATAAACTTTCAGATACATTTATCATTGAAATAGATGTGGTAATGTTTATACAGCAATACAGAGAAAACAGAGCTTGTTTAGATTAGCGCTGTATGAGATGAGAGAAACACCTGAAAACTGGTACAAGAACTCATCGGTTTATCTCCTAAATTTAGGCCATAGAGCAGGGCCGTGGTGTCTCATGGTGTTTTTGGCACACACTAAAAACCTGATGGACCCTAGACCATTTTCTTTGGCCCATGCTTGAACACGACTTGCCCAAAAATAAAATGAAAATATCTCTGCAACTCCTTGGTCTAAACATAAATAATGTTGATATCTATAAAAAGGAAACACCTGTGATATTTCTGCTGACGTGTAATCACCAACATAGATGTTACTGGGTCAGAGGAAATAAATATAAACCACTAACAGGAATTAAAAAAAACATTTCTACCTAATAAAATGTTAACGTCATAGACAGAGCGTATCTCTCCCGCTTAATGATGCAGCTGTCGCCTAAAACCTCTAGGAACCCACAGCAGAGCATCTGACCCTTACTAAAGCCAAAAGTAATGCAGACAAAGTGAAGCAGGGGAAAATTTGAGGTTTTAGTACAGATACTACAGGCATATTTTATGCAAACACTGTTTAATTTGGTGGGAGTGGTTATCATGGGCCTTTAGCCAAGCTTCTTCTGGTTATGTGACTCTGTGTTTGGTGCATGCCCAAGAACCCTAACAGACCAAAAAATGGGTCAGCTATGGTTCTAGGGGTTAAATGTATAGGTCTAGCATGTGTCATGTTTGTGTTTGTGCATAGTGGTATGTGTACTTTTTGTGTGGTAGTTTTTGTATCCAAGACGAGCAATCTTCATCTTGAAAAACACGATATGTAATAACTATGTTGAATATTGCGATAAGAATATATTTGGCATTATTTTAGTATACTGTTTTGATTTCGTAAGTTCAATTAAACTAGTCCCTAAGTCCTGGGTTTTACTTGTCAGAAAACTAAACTTAAAGGCTTCTTTTCCATTCAGCTGTTCCCTTTCAGGGGTCGCCACAGTGAACCCTCTGCCTCAGTCTAACCCTCTCCTCTGCATCCTCTTCTCGCACACCAACTGATTTCATTTCCTCTTTCACAACATCCATAAATCTCCTCTCTGGTCTTCCTCTAGGCCTCCAGCTCTAACCTCAGCCTCACCCATATACACTATATTGCCAAAAGTATTTGCTCAGCCACCTAAATAACTGAAGTCAGGTGTAGAAAATCAAGCACCTAGGCTGCAGCTTTGTGGTTTGGAGAAAAGTTTGAGGATGGCCCCTTCCTGTTCCAACATGACTGCACCAGAGCACAAAGCACGGCCCATAAAGACATGGATGAGTGAGTTTGGTGTGGAAGAACTTGACTGAACCTGACAGAACTCCTTTGGGATGAATTAGAGCGAAGACTGCGAGCCAGGCCAAGAGTTGAAGCTGTTAGAGATGCAAAGGGTGGGCAGACATCGTATGGATTAAGAATTAAGTTCATATGCGTGTAAAGGCAGGTGAGCAAATACTTTTGGGAATATAGTGTAGTATGTCTAAACCATCTCAATCTGGAAACTTTATCTCCAAAACATCTCACATGAGCTGTCCCTCTGACATTTCTAATCCTGTCCTTCCTCATCATGAACAAAGAGAACCTCAACATCTTCAGCTCTGCCTCCTGTCTTTTTCCTTCCTGCCACTGTCTCTAAACCATCCATCATAAACCAGGGATAAAACAAGGCTAAATGAGGACTAAATCTGGGCTTTTACATCTTTAATTTCTTGTAATTACAATAAATTTGGGTTAATTATGCAGCCTTAGTTAGGATCCATGTAAAGATGGCACAGTTTTGTGTTTTCAAATGCACCTAAAAAACCTCCAACTCCGTGTGACTAAAAAGTGTTCTCTTTATTCTCTGGACAGCTGAAAGGGCTCTCACCCGTATGGAGGATGGAAGACTTTAGCGTAACTGCAATACATTTAATTTCTCGCGATGACAATACATTTGCGATATATTGTGCAGCCTTGGTTGAAGATGGCACAGTTTTGCGTCTTCAAATGCACCTAAGAAAATTCTCTGTGCTTTAAAAAGTGTCCAACTCCAGGTGACCTTTCATGTGTCGGATTAGACTCGCTTTGGTTGTGAATCTTGAACTGCACTCTGTACACTTGAATGGCTTCTCTCCCGAATGACTGATCATGTGGGTTTTAAGACTTCCTTTCTGTGAGAAACATTTCCCACAAACTGAACAGCTGAATGGGCTTTCTCCTGCGTGACTCTCCATGTGTGACTGAAGACTTCTCCTGTGTTTGAAGCGCTCGCTGCACAGTAAACACTTGTAAAACTTTTCTCGGGTGTGGCTCTTGTGGTGGAGGAAGACGGTCTTGTGCGCAATCGTCACATCGCACTCTGAGGCGCTGAAAGAGTTCTCCTCGGTGTGCGTCCTCATGTGCGACTGAAGAGTTCCTTTTAACTTGAAGCGCCTGTTACAAACTGTACAGCTCAGTGGCCTGCCCCCTGCGTCGGCTGCCATGTGCGGCTCAAGGTGTCCGTAGCATTTCATGTGATATATTAAATTTTGTTTATACGCAAACTTGGCTTTACACTCTGGACAGCTGAAAGGCCTCTCGCCCGTGTGGACTCTCATGTGTCCTTTAACAGTTCCTTTCTGGGTAAAACGCTTCTTACAGACTGGGCAGCTGAATGGTTTCTCCTTTTTTAGGCTCGTGGTGACTTCTTTGGCTGTTTCAGATTGTTCCTTGGAGTCTGACCTTTCGGTTGACCCAGAGTTGGTGTCTGGTTCTGTCTCTGCTCCTCCACGGTCCTCTCCCTCTCCCTTCCCGTCCCCATCAGAAATTTGTTGACCCTGTGGCATGTGTGATGATGACCCCTCCTCTTCTTGGTCAGGTTCACTTTTTACAATCACAGGCGGTAACTCTTGCAGCTGCTCAGCTTCTTGTTTGATCTCAAAGTGCGCAGATTCTGTATTTTCTTCATTTAAACTATTCCCAGCGTGCACCGGGCCCACCGTCTCTGCATGCTCTCTGTGCAAAACCACGTGAGGATTGAGAATATTATCCAGCAGCGCTTTTTTCCTCTCGCTCTCTTTTGTCAAGCGATCGATCTCCTCCTCGTAGTCCGCCACAGCTTTGTCAAACAGCGCAAATATCTCCTCTGCAGCCACCGACAGCAGCTCCTTCACCAAATCTTTAAACGTTTGGTTGTTCATTTTTTAATAATCTTTTTATAAACTTACTTTCTGCTCTGGCTGCAGCGAGCTAACGGGATGAGTTCTGGTTCTGCTGCAAATCTGCGCTCATGCAATGTGACCAGAGAGATAAACTTTAGATGTGATGCGTTTTCATGTGTGCGGAAGTGACGGCGCTGCGTGATTGGTTATTACAGGCAGGGGGCGGGTCTAAATTAAATAGTTTCTTTATTTAAGTAAGGCAAAAAATGTACTAAAGTAATTGTGTCACCTTCAAAGTAAAAGTATAATTACTCTTATTTACTCTTAAATGTAATTGCAAGTAAAAAGAAAAGTAAAAGTATTTCCCACAGACTCTACAACTCATGAATGTGTTAAATAATAAGAATAATAAGAATAAGAATAAGAATAAGAAAACCTTTATTAGTCCCTCAGTGGGGAAATTGCATTGTTGCAACAGCATAAGTACAGCACACAGTGTATCAGAGACCAGTCTGGCCAAAGATAATTAACTAAAAACTAAAAACTAAAAAACTAAACTACAAGAAAATAGGTGCTTCAAGTAAAATAAAATAAAATAATTATGGCACATAATAATATAAATATTGCACAGGTTTCCAGAAGGCGCTGACAGTTAAACAATATTAAAACAATATTGCACAGGTGAATGGATTACAGTCAGGAGTCAATGTAAGGAATTTGCTGAAAAATTTAGCTGATTCAAGATGAAATGAACAAACTGCTGCAGTAGAAGAGACTGAATCTGTCGCTGAGCTTTTCTGTCTTTATTATTATGATTTTTCTAAAAGAGTACTACTTTACTGCATCTGTTATACGCTGCCTGACCTAAAAAAAAAATAAAAAATAGGTAAGAGCCTCCCTGCAGTTGGCCAGGTCTGGGTTTAGAAACATTATGTGCCCAAAGAATGAGGTCAGCTGACTCCCTGAGGTTTAGCCGCCCCTTAACGTTAGTTCACCACCAGAAATCCACAAAGATAAAATGAAAGCTCAAATAGATTTTATTGTAACCTTTGTTAAAAGTTTAAAAGGCTAAAATTAAGAGCTGAGGGGTTTAGAGTAGGGCCTTTAGGCAGGGGTCCAGTCTGTAGGTCGGTATGTGTTGCTTCCATTTGTTTGTTTTAGATGCTTTAACCATGCTACCCAGTGTGCTACATATGCTGCGTCTATAAATATGGTGTGGCGCAAACAAACTGACCTGTGCAAGAGGCAAAACAGACAAATGAGAGACAGAGGAGCATGCTTTTAAAATGGGAGGTACACCCTTTCACACCTGCCAACTATGAAGCGCCCCATGGTCAGTGGCCCACAGCAATCCATGAAAAACCCACACAGAAAGATATTAAAGTGGCAATTGCTTGGAAGGATACGGTTTACTCTGTTACTCCATCAATGGATTTTTTCTTTCCGTGATGGCACTGGGCTTATTCCAAGATGACAATGCCTGGATTCATCGAGCTAAAATTGTGAAAGAGGGGTCAGGAAGCATGAGACATTATTTTCAGACATGAACTGGCCACCACAGAGTCCAGAGCTTAATCCCACTGAGAATCTCTGGGATGTGCTGGAGCGACTGCCTGCTCATTCAGTACATGCAGGGAGTCAGCTGACCTCATTCTTTGGGGACATAATGTTTCTAAACCCAGACCTGACCAACTGCAGGGAGGTTCTTACCTATTTAGTTTTTTTTTTTTTTTTTTTTTGTGGTCTGGCAGTGTAATTAAGGATTGTGAGCCTACAACGAGGGCACGACAAAAACACGATTTTAAACCGAAACTCAAAATACTTTGTACTTCAAACCAACTCATAAAACTAGTGGAAGGTACAGCTACTTGCTCTAAAATGTAGTGAAGTAAAAGTACCCCTTGTAAAATGTACCCAAGTAAAAATACATGAAAAATGTAAAGTAACTAAGTACCTTTACTTTGTTACATTCCACCATTAGTAGTAGTAATAGTAGTAGTAGTAGCTGTAGTAATGGCTTTAGTCGTAGCCTATAATGTGGTTGGTAGTAGGAGTAATTTTTCATCATTGCTTTTACTCAAACTGGGCTTAATTTGAGGAGGAACAAGGGCAACCATGTTTCTTACTCACTCACCCTAAATACTGTACTATACTTGTCTTAAACCTGGTTTAGTCCTGGTTTACTACTGCCACCTTCAGTTTTTGTTTGGACAGTCCCTTTGTTTAACTTGGATTCATCTCCGTTTAGACCTGGGTTAGATCTGCTTTAGTCCAAGTTTACTTTTAGTCCCTGTTTGTTCCATTAATGGATTCACAGTAAATACAGTTTCCTCTGTTTCCCATTTCCTGACTCTGTACAAACATGTTTCTCATTATTCTAACTCTAAGGTGGAGACTATTAGACTACAATGAATTTGATGTTTCAGCTTTAAAGTGTCTGATTAAAAAGGTAAGAAAATGTATTTTATCCATATTTTTGGAGCAGCAAATCTGTGACATAAACGTAGCAGAAGTTTCCCCCCAAAATTTTCAATATTATGTGACTACACTTATTTGAAATACATGAAAACACAAAAAATCCTTAAAGTACTTTGAATACTTGAGTATTTATGAATGCTCCAAGTAATAATGTTCACTTTTTTATTTCTACTTGAGTAATAATATTTATATAATTTCACAAAAGTGCAGACATTACCAGATGAGTTTCCAATCTTTGCTTACTATTCCAGTTTTACTCTGTTTTTTACAATAAATAAAAAGCACTACATTATTTTTTATGTTAATTGTTTAATAAATTGCATTTTTTATATCATCTGTAGAAAATAAAACAGACCTAAAAATGTGATTTGGGTAGGATTTTGATGAATAAACATGCACAAATATAAAAGTGAACACAGAAGCCTGGGCCAGTGCTGCTAACCCCAGAAGCTAAAATCTAAAATGTCAATTTCTACGACATGCAGTGGTTTCACATCTGTTATTATGGACTTATAGCTGTTATAATAAAAAATGTCCATGCTCCCATTATTAAACATTTTTTTAAAGATCATCCAAAGATTAAGTAGACAAGCTTTCCCCTAATGTGGGTCTTAATAATCCAATTTATCTCAAAACATTATCACACATAGTAAAAAACAAAAACAGAGCACCTTTTTAGTGTTTCGCATTCTTAAATTATTTCCAACATGGCCTAGTCCGACCTGACCAATCAAATGTTTGGGTAAAATTGTTTTATTTACTTGTTTATTTAAACAGGGACAGTACACATTAATAAACATTTCTGTAAATGCACTGGTATTTGCTAAAAAGCTTTGCAGTCCCTGACTTGGGCAGAATTGGGCGCTCGTCTTTCTCATTAGCTCTAAACGTGGATACAAAAGGGTGTTATTCTTACACATAACATGTATTTACCCAAAACAGAAAAAGAAACAGAGACATACAAGGGTTAAGATTTCATACACAGCTAAATATCACTTCACTTTGCGCAATAATTTAGTTTTCTTCTCCACAATTCATTTGCATGTGACGAAGAAGGCTGGTTTTAAAGGAAAACTGTGCGTCACATTTTGTACAACTGAAGGATGTTGGTTCTTTGCGTGGCTCTGTGTGTTTTCTCATGTGAATGTTGAGATTTGATTTGATCGTGAAAGCAGAGTTACAAACTGAACACCTGAACGGTTTGTCTCCTGTGTGAACCGTCATGTGTGTGTTCAGATAGGCTTTGTGCTTGAATCCTTTTTTGCAAACGGCGCACGTGTAAGGTCTTTCTGTGGAGTGACTCCTCAAATGCTTCCTGAGGGTTTGCCTTAGACCAAACTTGGCGCTGCAGTGTGGACAACTGAATGTTTTTTCTCCCGTGTGAGTCAACATGTGTGTCTTAAGATCAAATTTCCGTTTAAAAGATTTCGAGCAGTCGGAGCAGCTGAACTTCCTGTCTGCATTGTGAATTATTATATGTGCCTGAAGAGAAGTTTTTAGTTTGAAACAACTTTGACAAACTGGACACTCGAAAGGCTTTGCTTGGGTGTGAATCGTCATGTGATTTTTAACATTCTGCTTTATAGAGAATTTCTCATTACACACTGGGCAACTGAATGGTTTTTCTCCAGTGTGACTCCTCATGTGGACCTTGAGATTTGATTTTTGTGTGAAACGTTTCTCGCACACTGTACAGCCGTATCGTTTGTCTCCGGTGTGAGTTCTCATATGCATCCTCAGAGATCCTTTCAATGTAAAGCTTTTCTCACAAACCGAACAGCTGAAAGGTCTCTCTTTGGTGTGATTTCTCTGGCGTCTCTGGAAACCATCTTCGGTCAAAAACGCTCTTCCGAGTTTTGTTTCACATCCAGCATCATCACTCACAGTGTTTAATGCCTCTGCCTTTTTCTGTCTTCTGTTCTTGGTCGCCAGTCCTCTCCGTATTCCTGTGTTCTCACCTCGCTGGATGATGCTCTTTGTGCCCATTCATCAACACAGTCTGTATCAGATGAGTTGTCTGTCTGTTCGTCTGAATCTTCAGTTGAGTCCAAGCTAACATCTGTTTCTGCTCCTCCACAGTCCTCTCCCTCCGTTTCTTCTTTGATCTCAGCACTGTGCCATTGCTGCAGCTGTGAGCGCTCCAGTTCACCATCTTCACTTTTTACAATAACAGTGATGGGGAAATGCTCGTCCTCCTGTTTGATGCTAACTTGCTCTATTTCCTCTTTAATGTTAAAAGCGTCTGTGTTTTCTTCCTTTAAACTGGAGCATGCTTGGTCTTCTTGACTCACGGACTCAGCCTCTGCATTTTCTAATTTGACCTGAGGGTCCTCAAGTAGCTGATCTTGTCTTAAGCGACAGATTTCATCTTTAGTTTTCTTCTACGGTTTCTTCAAACATCGCAGTTATCTCTTCGACAGCCGCTGCCAGTCGCTCGGTCACCAAAATTTTAATGGTTTTTAAGAGTTTTTACCAAATATCTCCGCTTTCCCGCAGCGCGCTAACTCCAGAGCATTTACTGACTTCCGTAAACTTACGACGTCATGTATGCGCGACGGAACACCCCCCAAAAAAAGCCACGACAAACCTGACTCGTTTCAATTTTATTACTATTTTATTTAAGTTAGCCATATAGTCTTCTTTAATTCGTCTATTTTGCCTTTATTTAAGGCATAAGTTGCCAGGGATTTTTTTCAATAAAAAAGTTAAATTATTATTATTATTATTATTATTATTATTATTATTATTATTATTATTATTATTATTATTATTATTATTATTATTATTATTATTATTATTATTATTAAGTCAAATTACATACAAAAATAAATACTATAAAATAATATTAACAAAAATAAATACAAAAAAGGAAAAAATCAAACAGCTGAGCAGTAGAGCATAAGTAATCATGGTAAATTTAATATCAAAACACAAATTATTACACACACTTTTTTATTGTTTTCTAGAGGCAATGGATCTATACGGAAGCGCATAGTAGTCACCAAAAAACTTTTTTTTTTTTTTTTGGTGACTACTATGCGCTTCCGTACCTTCCACATGTTGCTTGAAATAAAATAAATTAAAATGAGGTGTGTCGCGTTTATTTTGCGTCATAATGAAGCGGCGTGTGTTTGGGGCCGTGTTACGTGTGACCAGCCCCGCCCCTTCCCCACTCGGACAGTTGCCTAACTGCGGTGATCTCCGAGTGAAAACTAAACTAGCAGCGGCTTATCTTTTTTTGTTGGCCAACGCTCCGCTCTCGTGCGCTCTATCGGACCGGGACAGGCCCGGGACAGAGGGCTGCTCTTTTGTCTGATCAAAGCTCCGTTTTCAGCAAGGTACACGTTGTATTATTATCATTTTGTGATGTGTTTGCGACCTGAATTACTCACATCTCTTATCTTGCGTAACGTTTAGATAGAAATGTTGTATTGGTCTTGGATGTGAAAAAAATATTTATTTTCTCGGAGTATTTGGACAGTTTGGAGGCTACTACAGCTGAGGTTGAACATTTAGAATTTCCTCTATTACATGACCTGTCTGTGTCATAATAAAAGAAATAAAGTAATAAATTATGCGCATGCGTAAGCGGGTTTTCTAATTTATTTCATCTTAATATAAAAGAACAACGTGTTATTTCAAAATTAAAAAGATGATTGTCCAATATTTTGTAAAAAGAAATCTACAAGAGCCTTAGTAAGTGGAACCTGTTAAACACCAGAGCAGACCCAAACACACTCCTGATCATCATTAGGTTGTTAGTAGAGCTTCAAAATGCAAAAAGAAGAAAGAGGAGCGAGAGCCAAACAGTTTTCATTTGCAGTTTATTTTTTATTTCATTTCAAAGTCACAATCAGTCTTTCATGTCATTATTTTGTGTCAGTTTTCTTAGGTAGACCTTCATTCTTAACTTATAAAATCTGTATTTTATCCTTCAAATTCCCCTCCATGGGACAATAAAGTTTATATTTTCTTATCTTAAAAGGCCAAAAAGCTTTTCGAAACCCATGTCTCCTCCCATGCAAAAAACCTGCCCCCTCTTCTGCTCCGATTCTGATTTTAGACTTTTATATATTATGCTTATTATTAGCTCTTTTTAGTGAATGTTTCAGTCTGACAGGTCGATGTTTCCCACACATCACAGAGGAAGAAGGATGTTAAGTTTTGCTGACTGGTTGCTTTGTCAAGTGTTCTTTAAAAGTTACCAACCCTATAAAAAGGAGGGGGCTCAGGTTAGTTTTCTCTCTTAGCTCTGGTGAGGACAGTGACTAAGACCCAACACCAGGGGCCCCATCTTTAACAGACTAATTAACATATTTAGCTTCAAGGTACCAACAAGTGCTTTTCTACATTTACTAAATAACAGCTGCTCTTTCCAGTGATATACTTGTTTTTAAGGATACCAACTCCAAACTTTGCACACTTCCTATTGGTTATATGAACAATAATCATACCAAGTTTGAAGAAAATCCGAGGCATTGTTTGATTTGACATGGAATGACCCTTGTTTTAATTTACCCTCTTTTTTTCCTCCAATTAAGAAATTATGAGTTACATCACTTAAACCAGGGGTACATTTTTAAGCATAGCAGCAGTAAGTCAGGCCTGAAATATCTAAAATGTATAAACAAAATCCAACCAGAACAAGTGGCTAGTGAGACTGCTGTGAGTGTTGATGTCAAGCCCTGGACCTTTTGGAAAATTATGAATGATTTCTTTGTTGCCACACTAATATAACCGTGTATCCGTCAGGTTTTCTTCCCCATTTCTCTGTGAAAATGTTCGGCGCAGTGGTGTTGGGTCTCGGTACGGCCGGGACAGTCCGGATCAGAGACATGCTGGCTCCACTCTCGGGCAGTGCTGCAGAAAAACTCAGTGTTAAAGGATTCATCTCACGGTAAATCAGTGGTGTTTAATGTGAGACAGGGAAAGTCCAGCTCTGTGTGTGTTTGTTCAACGATAAAGGAGAATATGGGAAAAAAGTGTTCATTAACCTGAGTAAGCAATAGGATTTTCAGGGCAGTTTAGTCCTGGTTTAGGTCCGTGTTTAGTCCTGGTTTAGGCCCAGTTTAGTCCTGGTTTAGGTCCGTGTTTAGTCCTGGTTTAGGCCCAGTTTAGTCCTGGTTTAGGCCCAGTTTAGTCCTGGTTTAGGTCCGTGTTTAGTCCTGGTTTAGGCCCAGTTTAGTCCTGGTTTAGGTCTGTGTTTAGTCCTGGTTTAGGTCCGGGTTTAGTCCTGGTTTAGGTCCGTGTTTAGTCCTGGTTTAGGCCCAGTTTAGTCCTGGTTTAGGTCCGTGTTTAGTCCTGGTTTAGGCCCAGTTTAGTCCTGGTTTAGGTCTGTGTTTAGTCCTGGTTTAGGTCCGTGTTTAGTCCTGGTTTAGGCCCAGTTTAGTCCTGGTTTAGGTCCGTGTTTAGTCCTGGTTTAGGTCCTTGTTTAGTCCTGGTTTAGGTCCAGTTTAGTCCTGGTTTAGGTCCGTGTTTAGTCCTGGTTTAGGTCCTTGTTTAGTCCTGGTTTAGGTCCAGTTTAGTCCTGGTTTAGGTCCGGGTTTAGTCCTGGTTTAGGCCCAGTTTAGTCCTGGTTTAGGTCCGTGTTTAGTCCTGGTTTAGGTCCGTGTTTAGTCCAGGTTTAGGTCCAGTTATGTCCTGGTTTAGGTCCGTGTTTAGTCCTGGTTTAGGTCCGGGTTTAGTCCGGGTTTAGTCCTAGTTTAGGCCCAGTTTAGTCCTGGTTTAGGTCTGTGTTTAGTCCGGGTTTAGGTCCAGTTATGTCCTGGTTTAGGTCCGTGTTTAGTCCTGGTTTAGGTCCGGGTTTAGTCCGGGTTTAGTCCTAGTTTAGGCCCAGTTTAGTCCGGGTTTAGGCCCAGTTTAGTCCTAGTTTAGGCCCAGTTTAGTCCTGGTTTAGGTCCGGGTTTAGTCCGGGTTTAGTCCTAGTTTAGGCCCAGTTTAGTCCTGGTTTAGGTCCGTGTTTGGTCCAAGTTTAGGCAGTTTAAACAGTTCACAGTTAAAGTCCCATCTAAAACCTGTCTGACCTGTTGTGTTTTTGGTCTTTAGGAGAACTCTGGAGCCTCAGCAGGGAGTGAAGCAGATTTCTGTGGAAGAGGCTCTGAGCAGAGACGACATCAGTGCAGTGTTTGTCTGCACCGAGAACGAGTTCCACGAAGAACACATCAGGTACAAAACAGCATTTTTTTTATCAGCAACATTACAACAGTTTAATAATGAAACTGATCTAACTAAATGGCTCTTACACTTTCACATCAAGTACCACCTCAAGAAATATTTGGTTTTCTTATTGCCAATTTAATTTAATTTAACATAGTTCAGACTCACAGTACAATAGCATGGATAAAAACAAATATTGTGGAATAAACTTAATGGTTTAATTTAAGGTTCAGTTGTAAGTGAAAATATGTTTTAGTATATTTCCTAAAACCTTCTTTTACTATCTTTAATTAACTAAAATGAGCATAAATATTGACTAAACTAGGTCTAAACCAAGGGATAAAATGCATTTCTAAATATGAACAGAACAGGGACTAAACCAGGACAAAACCTGGACAAAGCCATTGTCTTCTACACAATTTAAAGATCAATTCAACCTTGCTCAGGCCTTTCCTCCGCCCACAAAAAGGAGACAGAAAGACTGGAAAAGTGTTAGAGAGCAGCCAGAGCTGTCAGGGCACTGGACGTCCTCCACAGCAGGGGGCGCCACATCCCAGGAAAAAAACAATTTATACTTGTGTTCGTCTACTGTCAGCAGTGTCTAAAACCTAAAAACCAAATCACTGAAAATAATGTGGATGTACTTTTGTCCTTTTATGGCTTCCTTCATTCTGTAGCATTCTTTGTCTTTTATTTTGGAAAAATAACGAGCCTAACAAGGCAGAGAGCAGAGTCAGTCCAGTGTTCTTGATTCTGCTCCTGCTGTGAGAGGAAAGGCGAGGGGCGGAGGGGACTCGAGGGCAGCAGTGCGTGGTTGCGTGATGTTTTTAGGAAAGCGACACACACCTGGTAACTACAGCACCCGGGACGAGGGTGAAGGGAGAGAGGGCTGTGGGAGTAGACACGCGGGACAGGTGTGGTAACCAGGTAAATACTACAGCACACTGAGCAGAAGTACCAGCGTTTGATCCTGGGAGGGACGGTTTTCACCACAAAATGGACAACCCTGTTTGTACAGGTCATCAGGCTGAGTTGCTCTTTGATGAACTATGAGCATACATCCTGAGTAAACTAGGTCAGAACCAAGGCATAAAAATGCATTACTAAATAAGAACAAAACAGGGACTAAACCTGGACAAAGCCGTGGTCGACTTCACAATTTAAGCCCCAAACAAAGCAGGACTAAAGCAGGATTAAAGCAGGATTAAAGCAGGATTAAAGCAGGACTAAAGCAGGATTAAAGCAGGATTAAAGCAGGACTAAAGGAGGACTAAAGCAGGACTAAAGCAGGACTAAAGCAGGATTAAAGCAGGACTAAAGCAGGACTAAAGCAGGACTAAAGCAGGATTAAAGCAGGACTAAAGGAGGATTAAAGCAGGACTAAAGCAGGACTAAAGGAGGATTAAAGCAGGACTAAAGCAGGATTAAAGCAGGACTAAAGCAGGATTAAAGCAGGATTAAAGCAGGACTAAAGCAGGACTAAAGCAGGACTACAGCAGGATTAAAGCAGGACTAAAGCAGGATTAAAGCAGGACTAAAGCAGGATTAAAGCAGGACTAAAGCAGGACTAAAGCAGGACTAAAGCAGGACTACAGCAGGATTAAAGCAGGATTAAAGCAGGATTAAAGCAGGACTAAAGCAGGATTAAAGCAGGACTAAAGCAGGACTAAAGCAGGACTAAAGCAGGACTAAAGCAGGACTAAAGCAGGACTAAAGGAGGATTAAAGCAGGACTAAAGGAGGACTAAAGCAGGACTAAAGCAGGACTAAAGCAGGACTAAAGCAGGACTAAAGCAGGACTAAAGCAGGACTAAAGCAGGATTAAAGCAGGATTAAAGCAGGACTAAAGGAGGACTAAAGGAGGACTAAAGCAGGATTAAAGCAGGACTAAAGCAGGATTAAAGCAGGACTAAAGCAGGATTAAAGCAGGACTAAAGCAGGACTAAAGCAGGACTAAAGCAGGACTAAAGCAGGATTAAAGCAGGACTAAAGGAGGACTAAAGCAGGACTAAAGCAGGACTAAAGCAGGACTAAAGCAGGATTAAAGCAGGACTAAAGCAGGATTAAAGCAGGATTAAAGCAGGACTAAAGCAGGACTAAAGCAGGACTAAAGCAGGACTAAAGCAGGATTAAAGCAGGACTAAAGGAGGACTAAAGCAGGACTAAAGCAGGATTAAAGCAGGACTAAAGCAGGATTAAAGCAGGACTAAAGCAGGATTAAAGCAGGACTAAAGCAGGACTAAAGCAGGATTAAAGCAGGACTAAAGGAGGATTAAAGCAGGACTAAAGGAGGACTAAAGCAGGACTAAAGCAGGATTAAAGCAGGACTAAAGCAGGATTAAAGCAGGACTAAAGCAGGACTAAAGCAGGATTAAAGGAGGACTAAAGCAGGACTAAAGCAGGACTAAAGCAGGACTAAAGCAGGACTAAAGCAGGACTAAACCAGGACTAAACCAGGACTAAACCAGGACTAAGCTGTAGTGCACATCCCAATCACAGCAGGACAAAATCAGGAATAAAACTGTCTCTAAATTAAACTAAATTAGGACCTGAATTGCTAAAGACCACCAGAAAAAGCCAACACAGTTTGAGAACCACTGCTCTATTTCAGAAACATAAAAATAAAAACATGGTTCCCGTTTAAAGAGTGTATTTCTTGCATTTCTATATCTGTAGTTACTGTCTCTGTTCCCCTTTTCTAATAATTTCCCTGAAACAGACTGGTTCCTCACACGATTTTCTCTCCAAACATTGTTTTGTTTCTTGACTAAAATAAATTCCCTTGACTTGTTTTGTTGTAGAAAGTTTCTTCAGGCCGGGAAGCACGTCTGTGTGGAGTACCCTATGACCTTGAATTACAAGGCGGCTGTGGACCTCTGGGACTTGGCCCAAGAAAAAGGTGATTCTGTTTGGTTGACAACGCCACTGGAAGTTTTAGAATTTTATATTTTGGTGTAAAGTTTTGGAAATGTAAACAGTCCAGGGCCACTCCGAGTTAAACCTGCGCCAGCTGGAAAACAGAAAATGTTCTCACTCCAGGAAAAAGTCACCTGTAGCTATTTTTTGTCAGAATATTTGAACTAAACTTTTTTGCTGGTCCTTGGCTGTTTTGGTAATGCTTTAAAACAGCATAGATCATTTGTTTATATCTAATATAGCATAATTATCCTGTAATCATCGGTGTGTAGGCTATAAGTCAGTAAAATTAGTGGAATAATATATTTCTGGGGAAGAAGCCACAGCTTTTTTTTGTTTTTTGTTTTTTTACTTCAACTGATTAATTTACAAATCTAATAAATGAAACTGCAGCAAAAGTTTCTAATATACTACACTGGACATTTTGAATACTATTTAAACACATCTTTTTAATCAAAAGTTTTGGAAAAGTCATGGAAAATTCTTGGTAAAAAAGTGTATGAACCCTGATTTGAATTCCTCTCCATTTATCCAGGCTTGAGAAGACGACTTATTCAGTTCAGTTTTATTTAGATGATATGATATGATCTGAGAGCCTGATATCACAACAGCAGTCGCCTCAAAGGGCTTTACAGAAATAGACACACAAACAAAAACACTGCCCCAAGAAAGTCACTGTCACTCCTTCTCGGTAAGGAAAAACTCCTAAAAAACCCAGCTGTGGGTAAAAGAGAAACCTCCCAGGACTGTCAGTCTGTTTACCTCTGTGTTCTTTAGGCTGACATTGCTGCAGAGCTGTTGTTATTTCTGTTTCTTGAGCATTGTTTGGTAAATTAAATAATCCAGTCAGAGAGGTCACAAGCCAGTGCACTCCTTGTGCCAGTCCCAAGCCGGGATAAATGGAGAGAACCTTTACCGAATGAGTGCAAATCACTGCATGTTCTGTTTGCTGTGGTGATGCCAGAAGGGAAAAGTCGAAAGGTTTAGGAAATCAAATGTTGAGAAAGACTTTGCACAAAGAAAACCGCTGGCCTCTCTGTGACAGGAGTGGTCCTCCATGAAGAGCACATCGAGCTGTTCACAGCAGATTACAAATGGCTGAAGGAAAAAGTGGAAGGACAGACGCTGCAGGAGGGAACTCTGCATTTCACCGGTGAGAATCTACATTATTATTATCTTTCATGTATCATTATCATTTCACTGTATGTGTGAAGTTATTATGGCCATTGTTGATGCTAAAAACATACTATATTCTAATTCAGTGGTTCCCAAAGTGGGGTCCGGGGGCTGTCTATATTTCAATTTCAATTTGAATTTATTTTATTTTTTATTTTTATTATTATTATTATTTTTATTATTATTATTATTATTATTATTTCAGACACATGGTTTTGGTTCATAAAAACAAATAAAACATACAAAAATATAAAAAGTCAATGAAAATATTAAGTACCTAAAAACATTGGAAATTAATTACAGTTGTATATTTATTTTAAAATATTACTTTAAAACAATTTTTAGTCAGTAATCAGTGTTTTTGTAATGTTTTTATAAAAAAAAAAAAAAAAAAAAAAAAAAACACGGCAGAGTCTTTTGAATAGAGGAAAGTTTTATCGTTGGGGGTCCGCGAGGGATTTTCGGAACTTTAAGGGGGCCACGACAGTCTTGACTTTGGGAATGGCTGCTCTAATTCATTATCACTTTTGGGTAATGTTGACATGTGCCTTTTTTCATTCCAAGTACATTGATCCATCTCACCCCAGTGACATCTCTACCATCAGGTTTAGGTGTTTACTGGTTTAAAAACCTTATACAGTGCTTTTCTAGACAAGTCTCTTCACAGTTTGGTGCATTATTCATTCACTCCTCAGTCACACTCGCAGCTGTCCTCGCTAACATCATTTTCTTTTTCTTTTCCTTTTGGCTGTTCCCTTCAGGCGTCTCCACTAACTTCATGTCTTCTTTCTCTACATCCATAAACCTAAAGGTGGACTGTTTCACGTGTGCACGCCTCTGATTAATATTTCTCTGTTGTGTGCTGCAGGTGGGAGTCTGAAGCCCAGGTTTGGGTTCTTGGCCTTCAGTGGGATCGCGAGGCTGACGTGGCTCGTGGATCTGTTCGGAGAGCTGACCGTCACCAAGGCATCTTTTGAGGAGGATCCCAGTAACAGCTACAGCAAGATGGCCGCCAGCTTCCTCACAGCTAACAACAAGTAAGACAGGAACCGGTGTAAGCGCCCGGGTTCTGGGGTTGTACCACGATTACTACAACCCGGTTTTAATTTACATAAGATGAAAAGCTAAATTTTTAGGTGTGATCATAGACAGTAAACTTTGTTGGAAGCCACACATAGAATATATTAAACATAAGGTATCAAAATCTATTGCCATATTGTACAAAACAAGAGACTTTATAACTAAAAAAGGTTTGTATATGATATATTGCTCTTTGCTTGTGCCCTATTTGTCATATTGTGCAGAAATATGGGGGAATGCAGGTAAAACAAGTATAAATATGTTAGTTAAATTACAAAAAAAGGCTATTAGAATAATTAATAAAGTGGGGTATTGCAAACCAACTAATAACTTATTTATTCAATCTAAAACTTTAAAATTAAGGGATATTGTATATATTAAAACATTAGAGATCCTTTCCATCCATCCATCCATCTTCTTCCGCTTTATCCGGGGCCGGGTCGCGGGGGCAGCAGTCTAAGCAGGGACACCCAGACATCCCTCTCCCCGGACACTTCCTCCAGCTCCTCAGGAGGAACCCCAAGGCGTTCCCAGGCTGAGAGACACAGTCCCTCCAGCGTGTCCTAGGTCTTCCCCGGGGCCTCCTCCCGGTGGGACATGAACACCTCCCCAGGGAGGCGACCAGGAGGCATCCGGAACAGAGGCCCGAGCCTCAGCTGGCTCCTCTCGATGTGGAGGAGCAGCGGCTCTACTCCGAGCTCCTCCCGGGTAACCGAGCTCCTCACCCTCTCTCTAAGGGAGCGCCCAGCCACCCTGCGGAGGAAACTCATTTCGGCCGCTTGTATCCGGGATCTTGTCCTTTCAGTCATGACCCAAAGCTCATGACCATAGGTGAGAGTAGGAACGTAGATCGACAGTAAATCGAGAGCTTCGCCTTTCGACTCAGCTCCTTCTTCACCACGACAGACCGATACAACGACCGCATTACTGCAGACGCTGCACCGATCAGCAGCAGCGTGCAGCGTCTAGAGATCCTTTATAGAGTTAAAAATGATTTGCATACAAGGACTCTTTAAATTAAGAGTAGGTCATTATAATTTAAGAGGTTTATTTATGTTTGAATGTGCTAAAGTAAGAACTAATGTGAAATTAAAAAGTGTTTCAGTTCTAGGAGTGAAATGATGGAATGGATTAAATGATGAGTTCAAACAGTGTACTTCCCTGGCAAGGTTTAAAACATGTTTAAAGTATAAAATTCTTAATGGCTATTGTCTAAATGTTGAGTAAAATTGAGTGATAATGTTTTTTGTTTGTCTGTTTTTTGTTTTTTTGTTTCTATAATTGTTATTGATGTTTAGCAGGTTTAATCTTGTATACTGTGCATTTCAGGACATAGTGACTTAGCAGATCATATTTACATGGTTTGAACAGGAGAGGCTAAAATAAGCATTTGCTTCAGCCTATTCCTTTTTTGGTTATTTATGTATTTATTTCATTGGGATTTGTGATAAATTGAAGTGATATATGTGACCAAAATAAACCAATCTATCTAAAAAAAAAAAAAAAAAGTTCAAATCACATGCGCCAATATTTTATTCACAATAGAACATAGATTACATAACACGTTTACACTGAAAAATCTGACACTTTTATGCACAAAATTAGCTCATTTCCCATTCGATACCTGCTGCAGGTCTCAGTGTAGTTGGGACAGAAGCACGTTTACCATGAGGTAGCATCTCCAGTTCCTCTGAATCTTTTGACAATGTTTCGCTCTGTAGATGATGAAATTTACAAAGCTTTTGTAATACAATGTTGAGGAACATTGTTTTTAAAGTATTCCACAATCTTTTTATGCACTCTTTCAGAGATTGGAGAGCCTCTGCCCATCTTTACTTCTGGGAAACTCTCCCTGTCTTTAGAGCTAATCCTGTTACAGACCAATTAACTTCATTAGTTTCTGGATGTTCTCCCAGCTGAATCTTTTTAAAATGTTTTACTTTTTCAGCCATTTGTTGCCCCTGTCCCAGCTATTTTGAGACCTGTAGGCATCAAATTTGAGATGAGCTAATTTTTGTGTATCTATGTTCTGTTGTGAATAAAATATTGGCTCATGTGATTTGAAAGTTTTTCAGTTTTCAGGAGCTTGTACTGGGGAGTGCTAAGTTCTGTGGTTGTATAAATGATAAACAGAAAAGTCACATGGTACAATAATGCAGTGAGTAAAGGACTTCTCTCCACATCTCCCTCTTCCAGACCTCTTACCTGGATCGAGGAGCGCGGACCGGGCCTCCCCAGAGCTAAAAACATCAACTTCAGATTCGAGTCGTTCACTCTGACGGACGTCCCGCCCGGCGGCAGCAGCGCTGTGGGGCTCTTCATGCAGGACTTGGTGTTGTTTGGGGATAAACTCACGGGACAAGTGACCCCCGAGGAGATCCAGAGAGAGAAACGAAGGATTCTGCACTGTTTGAGTTTAGCCCAGAGGATACAAGACTTCTGTCAGCAATAAATATGAGTCTCATCTCATTTTTTTAGACTCCTCAGTGGTTCTCAACTGGTGGGACTGCAGGCTATGTCCACACAGAGACGAAATTTTTATTGTTTCAAAAATGTAAAAGCTATAAAAAGCTCAGTAGCATCTGCAACGCCAACACAACCCAAAACCAAAGTTACTTCTCTAAATTATTTCAACTTTTATGTCCAGCTCTGGAAAAACAATGACAGAAGAAACTCCAGGAGCTGTACTTTAAAATCTGTTTCTCCATTTTATGTCATTAAAACAATATTTAGGCTTCAGATGAGATCAACTTTGACTCTAAAGTATATTCAAGCTCCCCACGAACCACTTTTGGGTCCTGTCCCACCATTTGGGAACCACAGTCAGTGCCAAAATGATGTGAAGAAATTTAACGAAAAGCATAATCAAATTCCCAGTGACTGCAAATGTAACTTTATATGATCTTTTATTATTAAACGGATTGAGATTAATAACACATTTGTTTTTTGTCATTTATTGTGATTAGGGCTTGTGGGGGGCGGGACTGTCCCAGCAACTATAGGCCGTAGGCGGGATACACCCTGGATAATAAAGAGATAGCTGCAATGCTGGCATTCATTTAGATTCTCCAGTTCCTCTGACACAGGAGAGGACACGCAGACCCAACTTCACAAAAGAATAACTGTAAGATCTTAACCCCATAGGCCCTTTTCAAATGTACTTTTTTGCTCTCATTTTGGCATTTCTTATGCTAGTGTGATGATTTTTGACAAAGATGTTTATTAATAAATAACTTTTAGACTTTTAGCGTCTTAACTTTTCCTCTTAAAGTCCTTTTTGGCCCCATTGACTCACATTAACATCACTTATTTCCCCACTGCTGCCGTTGCAATACAGAAATGTTAAATCATGTTAATTCCTCTGTAACTCTGTCAGTCAGAGGCTAAAACACACAAACAAGAAATCAGCACCAGATCCACCATTTTCTCATTGCCTTGTGGGAAATAATTCCTTATAATTCCATTGGATAACAGTGAGTGTAGCCCAGACTCTCAGGGCTTTAAGAGGAAGAACCTGGGTTTCAGAACTTTTTTTGTAACGGCACAAAAAGTAAACATGTATTAAAAATCAATGTTAGGGGAAATCAGAGAGCTGTCTGGGGCCGGTAATCCCTGCACAAACAAAAAACACTTTGCATCTTTAAATAGTCTGTAAAATTATGAAAACAAACTGGCATTTAGAGGTTTAAAAATATGAAAATTAATTCACTTTAGCTCTCTATGGTGAGGACAGGGGGTAATGATCAAAGAACGGAAAAAAAAAGCTTTTTTCTTTATGATACTTTATGATACTTTATTATACTTTTGAAAGTTACCCAGTAGTGCTGCACGATATGAAGAAAACATGCGATATTCGATAACTATGTTGAAAACTGCGATAATAAACAAGTAATAAACAAGAAATGATTTTATTGCAGTATAAGTAGGGCAGTCTACTGTTCAGATTTTTTTGATACCAGTTCTTAAACAATACCTGGTTTTTGATACCGGTACCTGAGCGATACTTTTTGTGATACCTATGGTGAGCTAATTCATCTTCTACAATCATAAAACACAATAATATTGAATAGAAGACCACTTTTTGGAGCAAAATTCTTAGCTGTAAGTTAAAAGCAGTAGTTTGTTGATTTATTCTGTTATTTATTTGCTTCATACATGGAAAGGAACATTAAAGGTCCCACTAGGTATTGAAACTTGGTATTGAATAGTGCTGCACGATATGGAGAAAACATGTGATATTCGATAACTATGTTGAAAATTGCGATAACGATATTATTGCAATATTTGAAAATAGAGCCTACTTTTCGAACATAGTAAGTTAAATTCACTACATTTCACAAAAATGTAAGTTCCTGTATTTACAAGTCAAAACAGCGACAAAATCAAAACTTAACACAGACTAAACCAGGACTAAAACAAGGCTAAGCTGTGACTAAATTAATTAAATTACCACTAAAACTGGACTTTTTAAACATTTTTATTTAGTCACAACACATGTTCTTTTAAGGCTCTGGTGGAAAATGATTCTTCAGTGTAAATCTCTGTCAGATGGAAGACCACAGAGTTATTGTGATATATTTAGATTCTTGCGATACAGATATTGCGTTTGCTGATATTGCGATAACGATAATTTTGCGATATATTGTGCCGCCCTATGACCCAGGGTTTTAAGAGGAAGAATGTGATTTTTTTAGCTGGGCCTGAGGAGTAAATGAGAAAGGGTTTCACTGTGAATCTTTGGGTCAGAATGATGCACTGAAGATTTGGCCGAGAGTGCCTATCATGAGTTGTGTGTGTGTCCAGTCTGCTGTGTTGGAGAAGGTGGTCCTGCACTAAAGACAGTGATTAGCATCCGCACCAAAAACTATTCAGCCCTCGGCTCATTACTGACCTTTCCTAAAAAGAAAAACAAAATCATAAAAGATCATTATGTTTTCAGTTATCTTGCTAAAAACACATAACTTCCTTGCTGGAGATAACGAGGGGTAAACGGGGATTTTTTTAAACAAACAGATATAGCTGTGAAAGATTTCCTGTAGCTCACTGACAAACACAGGCAAAAAATGTGTTGCATAAAATAAAAATAAAAATAAAAAAAAATATGAAGAATGGACAGAGCCAGGATTAAAATTCTTCATTGTCCACGTGTTCTATAAAAAGACTTTTACAGAAGTGTTATGGATATCTGATTTTGTCTTTCAGTAAATGAAAAAAAAAAAACTTAATAACCCTTGTTTTTAGGAGTAAACTGTCCAATAAATCAGGGTAAGAAATATTTAACAAATCCCTCTGTGAAAGCTTTTAAAATATAGTTCAGACTGGAAATGTTGGTGCTTGTAGCTGCTACTGAAGTGGAAATTTCTGAGTAAACAGCCTTTGAAATCAAAATTCCCAATAGAAATCTATGGACACAAGTGACTAAATGTATTAAACTAAACACGTTCATGTGTAATTTGGACATTTTCTTTATTTCAGTGTAAAAGTCTCATGTTCAGGAGCAAACTGGACCAAAAGAATGTGTTTAGCCTGTAGTGTCCTCCCCTTAAACCAAAGTTTAAAGGTCTAAATCCTTGTAATAATATACGGATATAAACCATGTTAAATGCTAGAAAACAATAACAGCTCACAAAACAAATGTATGGGCATTAACATAAAATAATAATAATAATAATAATAAAAATAAAAAAAATCACACTAGTTAATACTCGAGTAACAATGAGTAAAATATGCTTTTTCATTATATCAATTACTCAAACCTTCTGACTGTGTATGCAATGTTTGGTTTACAGTATCCTGAAACTTAAGTGAAATTAACCCTCACTTAACAGGATCTGGTGAAAAAACAACTAAAAGATTACATTTCTACAGATTAAATGAGTAATTTCACCTCCATTTGACATTTCTTAAAACAGAGAAAATGATTTTGGCATCACATATTTAAACCAAAAAAATACCATAAACTAACGACTAAACTAAAGACTAACTCTCTAACTAGGAGCTTTGTGATTGTGTTTGTCATTTAAGGCAAAAGGGGCATAGGTCAATCTGTTTTAATGGCAAATACAAAATGTTCAATATAAATCAACTTCAGTGTCAAATCAGTGTTTTCCCTCAAAGATAAGAAATTAACAAACTTTACACTGAGTGCATTGGTTTTTCTGGCCAGTTCATTTGGCCACATCAACAAATTAGATTCAGTATTCTGATGCAAAGACAATTTAGTTGAGTTAAATAAACACTTAAAATGTCCCATATTCTGCTTTTTTCAGGCTTTCGGAAATAGTTTTGGACTCCTTTGCATTAGTATTTCAGGTTATAGAGCTTAAAATCATGTATATGCAGAAAACTTATTCTTTTGTGGAGCTGTTACTTTGACAACTCAGACAACACTTGGCTTAGGTGTCTGCTGCCCCCTGCTGGCAACGGTGGGGACGGGACAGAGCATAAAATTACTATTTAGCACAGCTATTAGCAACAGGGGGCTAACAGATAGATAAATGAGCTGAGTGCTTCGTAGTGACGGAGGTTTGAGGCTGAAATGATCAGAGCGAGTCCGGTGACGGTGTCTGGGCTTTAGAAACTCACAGGAGCACTTCCTGGTTTCTCGTAGAGAACATAGAGCTGTGAGACCGAGCGTTTTCAGCTCTGGAGAAGGGCAGCGCCTCAGCATACAGGATTACTCAAACATGTGAATGAAACAAAACACTACTCCAGGTTTGTTTGTTACTCCAGGAGACCTTTAAATGGCATTTTCATCTCTTCATCTTCAAATTCATAAGAATTTGAATGGTATCAGACTTTTTTTTTACGTGACTAGCACTCCATTTAGAATCTGCAGTTTACCTCGACGCTTAGAATTGTCCCATGCCTAATTACACCTTTTAAACATAAAATTATGACCACTCTAAACACAAATACATTTGAAGTTCAAGTTACGAGTGTTGTGTGTTAGAAGCATGAAAAAGAATTTGAGCGAGTTCAAAACTGCAGCTCCTGTGAGGTGTTCCCGGTCTGCAGTGGTCTCAGTTTCTATCAAAACGTGATCCAAGGAAGAAAACCGAGGTGAACCAGCGACAGGTGATGCAGGGCTGAATACAAGGCTGCTGTAGCTCAAACTGCTGAAGGAAATAACGCTGGTTCTGATAGAAAGGAGTCAAATACACAGGGCAGAGCAGTTTTTTTGCAGTTGAGGCAGGTGGTCATAATGTTATGCCTGATCGTTGTTTAGTTAGAACATCATGAGTACAAAGCCTACAGCGATAACGTCATATCACTAAAATAAAGTCAGTTAGCAGAGTACGCGGTCATAAGTTTGTTTCTGAGGTTGACGAACTTGGGGCTGGGTTTGGGCTGTATCGAGTCCAGTCCCGCGAACAGTCTCTGGAATATCTCGAAGGTCTTGAACAGAGCCGGGGGGTAGTCTATGTTCAGGGCGTACATCAGACCGCAGAGGAGGTAGCAGGCCGTGCACAGCGTGTCCAGGCCGCTCACCACCGGAGTGCCGTCGATTACAATCCCCACCGCGTCGGGCTGCGAGCACACGTAGATCCTCAGGCTGTCGGACTTCAGGTCCTCCAGCACCTCCTCCTCTGGTGTGCCCTGGGACACAAACAGATACTGCTCTGTAAAGCGTTTACGGACAAAGCAACCAACAACACTAAAGGGGCTTTTCCACTAGAGCAGGATGGGTCGGTTTGGGGTGTTCCCATTTTCCAAAGCGGTCAAAGCCGTTCTACTTTTGGCACCCTTTCCTGATGGGGTCCAGCACAGTTAAGAGGTCTGGGAACGGTTAGAGGTGGGACTGCTGTGAGTTAATTGGATGAGAGAGAATCCAAAAACAAGCCAAAGGGAAAATGTTATTTTTAATTAAGTGCTCAGTTGTGACTCCTTATGATAAACAGTCGTATTCAGAGAGGACGAGCTAAATGTTTTTTTGGGGCGGCAGTAGCTCAGTTGGTAGAGCCGCTTGTCCAATAACCAGAAGGTTGGCAGTTCAAACCCCACTCCCACTGTTGCATACTGTCGTTGTGTCCTTGGGCAAGACACTTAACCCACCTTGCCTCCGTTGTCTGCGTACACTGGTGTATGAATGTGAGTGTGAATGGGTGAATGGTTCCTTGATGTAAAGCGCTTTGAGTACCCATGAAGGTAGAAAAGCGCTATATAAATGTGACCATTTACCATTTATCAAATTTTAAAAAAATATATAGCTAGCGTATATTAGCAACAGCAGTTTCTGGTTATGCCTCTCGCTTCAAGAACCAAAACATGACATTTGTAGTTTAGATCGGATTAAACATGAGTGTTGTTCAGGTGTTAAACGTGTGGAGCAGAGAAGTGACTTTAATGCAAAAAAGCTGGAGGTAAACCTGAAGTAGTCTCCTGTTTACTGAAGCTAATACAGCTTTAGCTCCAGCCTCACACAGACACACACCGGCCTCACACAGACGCACACCAGCCTCACACAGACACACACCGGCCTCACACAGACACACACCAGCCTCACACAGACGCACACCGCACAATATATTTCACAAAAATGTAAGTTCCTGTATTTACAAGTCAAAACAGCGACAAAATCAAAACTTAACACAGACTAAACCAGGAATAAAACAAGGCTAAGCTGTGACTAAATTAATTAAATTACCACTAAAACTGGACTTTTTAAACATTTTTATTTAGTCACAACACATGTTCTTTTAAGGCTCTGGTGGAAAATGATTCTTCAACGTAAATCTCGTTATTGTGATATATTTAGATTCTTGTGATACAGATATTGCGTTTGCTGATATTGCGATAACGATAATTTTGCGATATATTGTGCAGCCTTACACCAGCCCCACACTGGGATTTACTCTCCTCTGTTTCTTAAATATCGCCAGTGCCTTCATGTTTTAAAAGTCAGTTTCAAACATGTTCTTATCTCATTTATTAACACAACTTCTGTTGCACCTGTGTGATGTCAGTGTTTACGTAACAGACGCTGTCTCCTGGACCCAGAGTCATGGAAACACCAGCAGGTTTTGGGGCTGTCCGTTCCAAGGCGTCCCGTACTGTTCTGCATAGTGGAAAAGAGCCTGTAGTTTTATACAGTGCTCTTAGGGCTGTTTCAGGGGCTGCACTGTCTCTGCAGCCCTTAAATGCCAAATGTTGCTGCATTTACGTTTGTTTTTTTTCCTAATAAAATCATGGTCATTAATTATTAATGATATTAATATATACGTATATAATGAAAATAGCCCATGACAGAATTTTATCACTCCTGTAACCCCTTGTGGCTGAGTAATAAAAGTTGTCCAAAATAAAAATAACCATGGTTCTGGATAATCAGACCAGTGGAGAAACCATTGTTCTTGCTGACACTCATCCCTACTGCTGCAAAACTAACGATAAGTAAATCCATATATACTTACAGAGTAGTCCGAGACCAGGTCGGGCACATGCTCTCCCATGTATTCAATCAGACATCTCAAAACCACGTCCCGCTTCTTCACCAGCGAGGCACTGAGGTCCTACAGCAGCAAGTCAAACAGTCATGTATTAAAACTAATGATCGTAAGATGCAAATGTTCATAGCTGATTGTGTGGTGGTATGAGAGGCTGCTGGTATGGCCTTATTCTTAGGACTGGGTACCTTACCTTTGTGGTATCGAAAGAAAAGTTACAATACTACTGGTATCAAAAGAATGTTTTATTCTATACTAGGGCTGCACAATATATCGCAAAATTATCGTTATCGCAATATCAGCAAACGCAATAGCCTTGCACCTCCACCATTGCAGGTTTTTATACACAAGAAAACTAACAACAGAGTCAATACCAGAGCATTAACCCGGGGTGATTGCAATATACAACGCCGTAGGACTAAATTCAGCCAAATGGTGGCGTCTATTAGAGGTACAAAGTCATGGAATGCACTGCCAGCTAATGTTAGAAACTGTAATAACTATCTAACATTCAAGAAAACCCTAAAACATTGGTTAAAAACAAGCCAGTCATGTACTCATGTATAATCTACACTGTTTTCTGATCACAAGTTGATTTTAATGTGTTTATTGTAACTGGTCTTTGTGGTTCATTGTATGTCTACACTTGATATTATGTTTGTATCTGTAAACTGTGTACTGTTTTATGGAGCCTGCCTTAGGACAGCGGATGAAATTTAGCTATTGTGCTAATTCTGGCGCATTTACATTGATGCTTACCTCCTGATATGTTGATTAATATGCATTGTCCTAATTCAATAAATAAAAAATAAATAAATATCGCAAAAATCTAAATATATCGCAATAATGCTGTGGTCTTCCATCTGACAGAGATTTACACTGAAGAATCATTTTCCACCTGAGCCTTAAAAGAACATGTGTTGTGACTGAATAAAAATATTTAAAAAGTCCAGTTTTAGTGGTAATTTAATGAATTTAGTCACAGCTTAGCCTTGTTTTATTCCTGGTTTAGTCTTGTGTTAAGTTTTGATTTTGTTGCTGTTTTGACTTGTAAATACAGGAACTTACATTTTGGTGAAATGTAGTGAATTTAACTTACTATGTTCGAAAAGTAGGCTCTATTTTCAAATATCACAATAATATCGTTATCGCAATTTTCAACATAGTTATCGAATATCACATGTTTTCTCCATATCGTGCAGCCCTATTCAATACCAAGTTTCAATACCTAGTGGGACCTTTAATGTTCCTTTCCATGTATGAAGCAAATAAATAACAGAATAAATCAACAAACTACTGCTTTTAACTTACAGCTAAGAATTTTGCTCCAAAAAGTGGTCTTCTATTCAATATTATTGTGTTTTATGATTGTAGAAGATGAATTAGCTCACCATAGGTATCACAAAAAGTATCGCTCAGGTATCGGTATCAAAAACCAGGTATTGTTTAAGAACTGGTATCAAAAAAATCTGAACAGTTGACTGCCCTACTTATACTGCAATAAAATTATTTCCTGTTTACAGCTTTTTAAACTCGCAGCGGATGTTTATGTTTAAGTGGAGGTGGAGCACAGTTTAAGGTCACTTGTTCTGTGCATTTTTTTTTTAGCAAATTCAAAATTCGTTTTACCATTGCAAAAACTGACACATTCCTGCAGAAACCAGGTTGATCTGAGTCATTACCTGAACCAGTTCAAGCCACAGAGTCTTCAGGCGTTGTCCGAGAGCGCCCCCTACTGAGCTGAAGAGGGTCAGTAACTTGGGGACGTGCTTGTCGAGGTTAGAGAGGAAGGTGGACTCCAGAGGGATTGTGTTGCACCGCTTGAACTCTTCATTTATCTGTAACCACACAAAGTTTAAAAAAAAAAAAAGGGGGCGTGAAAGTGAGTGGAAGGAGCAGATGTGCTGGTGCAGTTTAGATTTAGTAATATTTTCAGCAAACTACTGCGTCTTTGGCATGTCTTTTCCACTGGGAGAAGCTCACATTTTACAGACTTTAAAGCCAATCAGGTGCAGTGCTGTTTATGACTAACCCAAATAAACTCAAACTAAAAAGCCCTGCAGCGTGACAACTTGAAAATACAGAACAATCTACACAAATTAATTATATACTGTATATTTAAAATGGTAAATGTAATGTAATTGTTTTCTCTTCAAAACTATTTTAGATTTTTACATGCCTGTTGGAATCCAATATAATGCTTTTTAATTCTTTTAATGGTGCTATGAGCAGTATATATTTAGTTGTTCAAGTTTATGTTTTTTTGTTTTGGTTCTAAAACTGCATTGCCGATCATCCAATCAGAAAAGCAGAAACCACCTGTACCACTGACAATTTAAAATGTAAACATTACCACTAACAACTTAGGCTATAAAGACAACTGAGAAAGAGCGGAATAATTGGAAATGGAACTGATGCTGAGTCTGACGACAGCCACGCAGAGGAGGAAGCGGCGCTTCGTCTACCTCCGGAGTTGGCGGAGTTGTTCAGAAGCGACACCGAGGATGAAGAATTTAAAGGATTTAGTGATTAGGAGTGAGATGGTGAGTTTGGTGAACTTGTTATATTATGTTCTTTATGCTATAGTTATGTGAATAACTGTTAATATATTACGTTAACATACGAGACACCTATTCAGTTCGTTGTTTATGCTTCATGTAGCTGAATAACCATCAATGTGTTACGTTAGCGAACCACACACCTATTCAGCTGTTGTTCTCTATTCTATTATTACTATAACTTGCCTTTCAACATGAAATGTCTGTTCTTGGTGTTGGATTTTGTAAAATACATTTCCCCCAAAAAATGCGACTTATAGTCCAGTGCGACTTATATACGTTTTTTTCTTCTTCATTATGTATTTTTTGGCTTGTGCCACTTATACTCTGGAGCGACTTATAGTCCGGAAAATACGTAGTTCAGTATAATTTTCGACAGTGATTTTCTCATGTATTCACCTGGGCAGGAGTGAAGAGCGCAGGCCATCTCTCCTTGATCTCGTCCACCTTCATGTTCCCGCAGACCACCTCCTGTCGCCTGTAGCTATACGTCCTGGACATGAGCTCATTAATCATCTGGAAACTGCCTTTACCGTTGTGGACCTCGACGAGCGTCACCCTCAGCGTTTCCAAACTCTCGACCGTTTCTCCGTCCGGGAATGTCGGGAGGTAGTTCACTTCCGACTTCCTTGGCTTCTTAATATTCTTATGCGGGTATCTGTCACCGTCTGGTTTGTGTTTCATCGAGTTTATCAGCACCTCCTGGCTCCCCCGGGCTTTAAGCTTGGTTCGATAGTTCCCAAACTTGAATTTTAAGCTGTTCATCCAACCGTCGTATCCGCTCGCAGACCCGGGCTCCTTCAAACACGGGTGTTTTTTGATAAGAGCCTGGCATACAATGTTTCTTTGAGCGTCGTTGGGGTAAGCTGTATAGACGTATATGGCCTCCGCTATTCGCTCCAAGAGGTCAGATTTGATCCATTTGAGTTGGTCGGGTGCTAGTAATACACCGTCTTTTAGGAACTTGTCATTGGCTTTTCCCAAAACTAGTTCTGTAGTGTATGAAAACGTGGGAATTTGGAAAACGCCAGGCCACAGTTTGCGACCTGTGACAAATGAGCTTGAACTGACAGGTGTTTGGTCATTGGAGGTCACATTTAGGATACTTAAAGGGACAGCATCTTCTGAATTTACAGAAGCTCTATCCTGCAAATCAAAGTTGAACTGTTCCTTTGAATTAAGCTGAAATGTTTCCTCAGAATCCATAGGCAGTGGTGTTGGCAGATTCTCCATGGACGGCATCTCTTCTACACTGTTTACTTCAGATGCAGAAGCAGATCTGAAGTTGTGCGCGGCCGTAGACTGTCTTTGCGTTCGGTGGTAGCTGGACCACTTTGAGCGTGTCCTTGTCCTTGAGGTCGCGCGTCGACGTGAGAGTGAAGAAGTCGTCGAAGTCGTCGTCCTTGTAGTGCAGCCGGATGTTGTCGCTGAGGGAGAAGGCTTGTTTCACCACCTGAGCGAAGTCGCCCACACAAAGGGGAAGGCCGTTTTCAAAGGTGATCTTTTTGACGTCTTCACCAATGATCACTCGAAATCTCATGGCCTGTTGCGGAGCTAAGAAAAGAAAAAAAAAAGTATTACAACAAGCTAGCGTTCACAGATTTTAGATCCAGCCACCATTGGGACATAGTTACCCTTTGTACATCCTTCAGTACGTTTACATTAGAGCAGACGTGTCCAAAGTGCGGCCCGGGGGCCATTTGTGGCACGGTCTGAGATTTCATATGGCCCTCAGCTTCTATGACAAAATGCATTACTTATGGCCCTCCAGCTCTTTCGTAGTGTTTCTGTCGCTTTGTCTGTATATTCATGCATCTTATCTAATACTCTCTGCGTTGTATATTCAAATGAGTGTGTCAAAAAATAATTGCAGTTGCAGTTTTTATGTTCAGAGATGGTTTTTTTTTTTTGTAAATTAGATTAGACTGAACTTTATTAATCTCACAGTAGAGAAATTCACTTGTTTAGGCAGCTCTTCTACAGAATAAAGTGCAGAAAGCAAGAAAATAAAGTGAGCATGCATAATTATTTGGCTTTTGAAAACAAAATCCTTATCAAACAATGCACATTTTATTTATTCTGTACATGCATTCAGTTTTTAGAAAGCATCAGGAAAGACTATTGGCCCTTGAAGATTTGCACATCTCTAGATCTGGCCCTCATTGGAAAAAGTTTGGACACCCCTGCATTAGAGCCTTATACCAGTAAAATTCACATAAGGAAGTATTAAGTCTGCTGCAGTTCTGCTATCATGATCTTGAAAAACAGAAGTGGGTAGTAATGAGTCACATTTACTCGGGTTTTTGAATAAATGGTGCTTTTAAGAGTAGTTTTATAACAGCATACTTTTTACTTCTTGAGTAATATCAGTGGCATAAAGTGGTAATGAAGGGCTCCAAGTGCAGGTTTTCAGAATGGGCCCTAAAGTTATGAGTCACATTCAGTAAGTCTATTATGTCCATTTACAATACTTTTAAGTTGGCTACTAAAAGTGCACTGTTCATTCTTAAAGTCGACTAATACTTTCTTTAAAAAAATGAAGACGTGTCAGTAAGCATCAAGTAAAAAAATGTGAAGGATTTATGCATTTTATATATTTTTATCATAAAAGCTTATTTTTAAATGGAGCCCTGCCTGCGCACTGCCCAGACTGAACATAACTCACCAATACAGGACTCTCAGTGGGGCCCCTCATGTCCTGGGCCCCAGAGCACTGCCTGATGTTACGCCCATGAGTGATGCTATTTTAAAGTAGCTCATACTAAATTTGATGTTGTGAAAAAGTGAGAAATTTCTTGTGCCTTGCTTTGTTATTTTATAAAGATGGAAAGTATTTTAACCCGTTTTCATTGTTTATTGTTTGAAAACAGCAAAATTATCTCATTATTTCATATTTTTTGTCTCATTACATCAACACAAAAATCAGATCAAACTCAGAACTTGAGTAGTTCTTTCACCAAATACATTTTACTTCTTCTTGTGTAATTTTTTTTATTTATTTAACCTTTATTTAACCAGGAAAACCTCATTGACATTACAAATCTCTTTTTCAAGAGTGACCTGGCCAAGACAGCAGCTCATTTACACGTTTCAGCACAAACATTCAGAACCTTGGAACAATACAGTAGAATACTAAAATCATTAACATAAAAAACATTAAAATAAATAAAAACCCACAATAAATAATCTAATATAAAAAGTTTTGTAAAATCAGTTTGTCAGGTAAAACATCTGCAGCACAAGGATAATATTATGTTCAAGTAACTGATGATAATACTGTACTGCCTTATTAGGAACTGCCCACTTGACCACGTGTGTTTTATTGTAGTGTGCCACAGATATCTGACCCTGACAACTAAATCATAATTTTAGATGAAATGATTATGCTTTGTGTGTAAAGACTGGTTATCAGTCAGGGGGGGGGCTTCTTGAAGTCAGATATTTTCCTGCAAATACACTTGTGGGCCCAAACAGACTTTATTATCATCATCTGTGCATTGCAGAGATGACATTTTCCACTCCACATGCACACACACAGATTCTTTATGTCCACATCTCCTGCGGTGTGAAAATGAACCCAGGTTGCACAGCTCAGACACATATTTCCCTCTGTTTTGAGCATGCAGCACGTGTCCCTGTCTACCTGTGTGAGTATTGGCCAGCTGTGTCCGCTCAGTCTCAATAATCTTCCTCTGGCGCTGTATCTCCTCCTCGTAGTTCTGCACCGTGGTCTCCACCAGCCCCAGGATCTCGTCCATGGTCACGGCGAGCCTTTGTTGGATAAAACTCTTGAGTGTTTGCAGTGTACTCATCTTTGCAGGTTGGCAATACGCAAAAAACCCCGCGAAACGTGCTGCTTCTGCGCTGCGCTGCTCTCGTGCTTTTCCACCTTCTTCCGGTGTTTTGAGTTGCCATAACTTCAGCTCAGAGTGGTTAGCGCCCCCCTCTGAGAGACAAAAAATGAAGCGTTTCCTGTATATATTTTTTTAAGTTTTGCAAAGGAATTATAGCGTGTGCTTTAAACTTAAATTCAGTAGTTTTAAACATATGTGGAATTGGTATAAAAAGTTAAAAGTCATGTACAGTAATCCAATCCACTTTATTTTACAAACAAAACAGTTTCCAAAGTGCTGCACATAGAACACTAAATAACAATAAATTACTCCATTCAGCTCCACCAGTCCCCATTAAATAATAAGAACCAGTAAAACCAAATAAAAGTAATACAATAAAATAACAATAAATAAATGCCAAGAATTAAATAATAAAAACAAAACAATAAAACACAATAAAAGACAACAGAGGACCACACAATTCACATTGAGTTAAAAGCCAGAGAATAAAAATGAGTCTTAAGACGAGACTTAAAACATTCGACTGTGGGGGCCGCTCTGATGTGGGGGCCGCTCTGATGTGGGGGCAGAATGTTCCATAGTTTGGGGCCAGCAACAGAGATTTTAAGTCTCGTCCTAGGGACCACGAGCTGGAGCTGGCTCTCGGACCTCAGAGAACGCGCCGGAGTGTACATTTGTATAAGGTCAGTAATGGACTGTGGGGCCAAACCATTCAATGCTTTAAAACAAACAATAAAATCTTGAAATCAATTCTAAATTGAACAAAAAAATTAACAATGTAATGTAAATGTAATGGAAGAAGTACTCAATTTCTTTACTTAAGTTAAAGTACAGATTATGAACAAATATTTACTCAAGTAAAAGTATCACCTTCACATTTCTACTTAAGTATTAAAGTACTCACTTTTAGATGTACTTGCAAGTAAAAAAGTAAAAGTATTTCTTTCATGAATGTGTTAAATGTGAGGGATTTTGCTGATTCCAGATGAAACAACAACAGAACAAACTGCTGCAGTAGAAGAAACTGAATCTGTCACTGAGCTCTGAGCTCTTTATTATTCTGATGTTTCTAAAGCAGTACTACTTTACTACATCTGTTATATTTAAGTACTGCGTGTCTACAATGAGGGCACGACAAAAACACAGGATTTTAAATCAAAACTCAAAATACTTTGGACTTCAAACCAACTCAGAAATGTAGTGGAGTAAAAAGTACAGATACTTGCTCTAAAATGTAGTGAAGTAAAAGTACCCCTTGTAAAATTTACTCAAGTAAAGTACAGATACATGAAAATTGTACTTAAGTAAAGTAGCTGCCTACTTTTACTTTGTTACACCACTGGTACAAACAATAAGGCACATTACAATTCAAAATCATTTCAAAGTTCTGTGCTGAGTAGAACAACTCACAATAGACAATGTCAGAAAAGTGAATTTAAAAAAAATACAGTAAGTAAGGGTTCATTTTAATATAAATTCACTTAAATAAATAATGATGTACAAAAAAATAACACAAAAATAGAATAAAAATGTATATAATTCTCCACAGACCTGCTCATGGTCACTTCGTTTATAATGCTGTTTATGATTAAGTAGCTCATTTGCACATTTTGAGATCATATATTTAAGATTTATAATATTATTTAAATTCATTAGACTTTGACTTAGACAGACTTTATTAATCCACAACAA